>JAQFVV010006197.1:25206983-25501261 GCA_028023455.1 Epiperipatus broadwayi
TTTGATATGCATATAGGTTTGCAAGTTTTTTTGTTTTGGCATTTCTTTTATTTTTCCATGAAATGTAAATTATGATTTTCTTACTGCTTGAGAAACTCTTATAAAGTTTTCATCAGTAAGTTTCCTACATATTTAATGAAATGCAAGATGATACTTGGAAAACCATTGAGCATTTATTCGTTCTCTTAACAGAGCTTCACTTGCTCTCAGAGTAAATTTTCTCAGCTCTCTGGGAGTGAATTTGGAGGTGCAAACCTTTAGGAACTATCCCTTCAGATTTACATAATATTACATATTACATTGGAATTAAATGTTCACGGTTGGATTTAGGCCTTCTATTTTATGCATCATAAAGTGCAAGTTTATCAAACTATAGAAAAAGAATATTCAGTTCATTTATAAATTCGAATATTTCAAGGACATAGTTATATATCCTGATAAACTAAACTAATACTAGATTGTGAAGCGGATTGCCAGTAGAATCATTTTTTCATTTATTTAAAGGGTGCCAGGTTTCTAAACCAGCTGATTCGCATTGCATCACAAATTTAATAGCAAATAACTAAAAAAATAGGGAGTTATGTTTTGTATTCACTTAAAGCTTTTATATAAATTTTTCTTTAAGAATTTTATTATTTAACAAGCATACAGGCAAAGATAATTTATGCAATTCTTAAAACAATTAGCTAACAATAAATCTAATGAACTGACATTAAGTACATACAAAGAAAGTGATATATTAATGATAAATATTTTATTAATACCAATTAAAATATTTAAACAATAAATTATGAGTTACTAATAAATTGGAAAACATATACATATGCCAATTCAGATAATAACAATCAAATAATTAAGACAGTTCATAGTATACTGAAGTTTCTTATAGAAAGTTCCTTGAACAATAAAACAGTGAATGTCTATATTGGTATTAGAAGCTTCATAGTTAAAGTAAGTTTGCAAACATTTAATTAGTCATCAATTGGGGGTAAGGATAAGCTTATTTTACCGGTAAGTATAGATTAGGGTAGCATACATGTATTTCTTGAATTGAAAATGAGCTTATGGCCATTGATATTAATCACTGTTGACAACCTTTATGTTCTTGGTCCGACCAAAGGCTTAAAATAACTTCTATGGCGAAAGAAGGTGTTCGCAAATGTTCCATTTACCAGCATGAAGACTTTATTCAGCAGATAAGGTGTTCGCAAATGTTCCATTTACCAGCATGAAGACTTTATTCAGCAGATAAATAGTAGTTTTGGACAGACACTTTTCACGGTAGTTATCATGATCAGCCGCTTGATGGCATAATTTATATGCAAAGGCACATAAATGCCGTTTATGCAGCTGCTGCATTCTAGGCATATATATATACCAACAAGCAGAGAAAGAGGCCGTTTAATATGCGGCATTCACAGATGATGGCGTTCATTTCTAAGCTATAAAGCACAGAAAAGATGCCGTTTAGTAACTGGCCTGTTTTACTGTTACATCCTTTACCCCAATGCTCACAATTCATTGTTCGCTACAGTATTGTGTGAGGGTATCTGGACTTCAGTCTGCCAAAACTCTTCAAATACGTATGTCAAAGGAATTAAATTACAAGTGATTCGACCTACTATTACCTCCTAACAGTTGTCCACCCATCATTACGCTTCCCTATTCAACATGGAATCTTCAAATCAATTCAGAAAGAGGAGGTCCAAGCAAGATTTCGACCAGCTCATGCGAATAGTCACGTTTTCGCGAGAACATGTCCGTGACAAAAAAAAATGGCTGACAGGTCAAAATCAGTCCAACTGCCATCCACAGAAGCCAGCCTGCGTGAATAATTTAGTAATTCTACTGGAATAAAATCTTTGCAATAAGGTAGGTCAATTGATAAAGTTTTAATTCTTGCAGATGTGAAAAAGGAATAACACTCTGGCAAACATTGCAGGACTAAGACTTGACTTTTCGGGGCAACTTCGAATTCAAGCGAGTTTTGAAATTTGTTGGTAGTATCAAATTGTTCTCGACTAAATTACAGAAATTGATGAAGGAAATCAGAATGAATTATGTTAAGCCTTCAGACAAAAAAAAAAAACAAGGATGTATGAGTGTGAACATTCTCGTAGTTATATCCAGAGAAACCAAAAGTAATTGTCCAAATACCAAATCCACTGATTAATTAATCTTGAAATACCCAACCAAAAAGGCATAATAAAAAAAATTTAAAAAAAGCCGATCGCATTGGAAATTATTAATTGTTCTCAATATATTGGTGTGCCATTAAGATTCATACATATATTATCTTTCAAAGATAGCTATTGCAAGAAATCAATCAATAAATAAAATTAATAAATAATTTTTTTTTAAACCTTTTTCAAAAATGACCCGAAAAAGTAAAAGACAGTTCAGTAATTAAAGCATCATTTTTGGCCACCATGATGTAGTTGTAAAGTATGCGGGAAGGGGAGGAAGGTTTTGCCACATGGGCAATTCTACTAAAATAGAATATTTGCAATAATGTATGTTTATGTAAAGTTGTACCAGTAAATGTTATTAAAAAAATTAATGAATTATGTTAATCCGTATGATTTCTATATTCTTTCACAAAAAACGGGGTGGGCCCGATAACGTTATATGTATGTGTTTTTGCTTAGCATCAAAGCCATCAAGTGGCTGATGCAGTAGAATAGAAAACTACTCTTTTCACTTCCCAGGAATTCTATGGGGACAGCCAGCCAAAAGAACAAGCCACAAGACCTTGATCACTGTTATTTTTTTCCTTTTACACTCACGAACAGTTTTTAGACCTCTGCTCATTTATTATCTTTTGTTTTTTTATTAGAATACAAAATAATAATCCTGTACAAAGTTTATTTTTTCATAACTTATTTCCGCCATCTTTAATTAGCGTTAGAAGGATCTTCTCTGATTGTAATCTCTTGCATTTATAATTTCTTTCTTTTACTTATCTGAATTAATAATCTGCCTGCATTTACATTATTTCCAATTTTAACTTTAATTAAATTAAATAAATAATATCAATAGAAATAGCTTTCATTGTATCAAAAAAAAAAAAAAAATTTTACTAACTAGAAAAACAAACAAACTGCATTCATTGACGATTTTTTTTTTTTGAATTTTACTTTTTAAATATTACAAATGCCAAAATACTTGAACCCTATAAATGTAAAATGCTTCAATAAGAAAGTAAAATGATTTCCTACTTTGGGAAGCTTTAGACATAATTTTTCACAATGTCTAAAGTTTGATAAAGTATCGGGCCTATACCGAATACTTACATTTTCCTGAAGGTTTGTGATGATGGTATTTTAGTTGTATTTATACATTGGACTGTTTCAATCATCTAATATAAATACCGAATGTCTTTAGAAAATTTAGCTTTTTCAAATATTCCAAGTACATTCAACAGTTCATAATAACACACAGATTAGAATATGCACAATATTTCAAGATATTACTTTCCACTCTTCTTCAGGTGTTACAGGCCTAACCAATGACAGTATTAGCATAGAAATCTAATCTGGACCCATAGAATCTTAAATATTGAATTTTAAACTAACACTTTAACCAAGTAAGTCATCCTGCCAAAGGCAAGTCAGACAAAAATTTCATATAATCACATCAACAACATATCGCCATCACTTAAATTCACAATAAAACCAGAACAAGAACAAAAATTGGCATTCTTAGATGTTCTTGAGACAAGATTTTCTCATGGCAAAATCAAAAGTGCAGTTGACAGAAACCCACACATACAGGAAAATACTTAGCATATATATCCAATCACACCAGAAACACAGGAAAATACTTAGCATATATTTCCAATCACACCAGAAACACAAAACATGGAGTTATACTATCACTATGAAACAGAGCAAAAAATTTGGTCAGAAATGAGCGATTTGAAAAAAGAAAAGATCTATATAGAACTATAGAACCAAAACCTTAAATAGATAAAAAAGAAAAAAAAAAATTATTGGTACGGTAGTGTATCTATGCATACCAAAAACAGCAGACAAATTAAGAACAGCTTTCTAAGTCATACCATACTAAGAGAAATTCTAACATCTATAAAGCCTAGACTTGAAATGCTGAAAAGCAAAAGCTGCATCTATGAAATACCATGTGAATGTGGAAGAATGCATATTAGTGAGATCAGTCACCCCATTGAAAAGCAATTGCAAGAACACAAACTGATGATTAAAAGAGAGAAAAGATGTGTCTAAGGTAGCAGACCATGAAGATACCAATGAACATATGTTCCTTTGGGAAAATATAAAAATATTGGATAGAAAAGAAAAGGTACAAAGAAGAAACTTAAAGAATCTGCTTATATGACAATGGATGACATCTCCATAAGTCAACCTAGCGTGACAATATATAATGGTTTGGAAAACACTAATCAACTTTGCTCTTAGAAAAAAGTGGAGACACCAGGAAGAACCTCATAGATAAGTATATAAAATTTCTACTGGCTGTTGCCTTTGGCAGGATGGTCAATTGGTTAGAGAGTTTACTCTAAAATTTCAATATTCAAAAATCTAAGGTTTCAGTTCGATTCCATACTAGTAGTTACTGGTCAGGCCAGTAACATCTGAAGAAGAGAGAAAAGAGAGAATAATACTTTTCGACACATAGTGCATGTGTTATTACTAACAATTGAATATATTGGGAATATTTAAATAGTTAAATTTACCTAGTCATTCAATATTTATATTAGACCATAGAAATAGTCCAATATATAAATACAGCATCCCTAGATTCATGAATATCAAATTTTAAAGCAACATTCTAACCAGCTAAGTTACTCTATCAAAGGCAACAGTCCGTAGAAATTTCATTTACTTAGTAATGAGAATCCTCCTGACCTCAACTTTTTCTTTAAAACAAAATTAGTGGTTTTCAAACACTACATACAATCACACTGGGTTGACTTATAGGATTATTTGTCATTGTTGTATGAACAGCTTTTGAGTTTTTTTCTTAACACCTTTTCCTCTTTATCCGATATTTTTGCATTTCCCCAGTGAAACTGATATTCATTAGTACACACATGGATTGCTACTGTAGACACATATGTTTTTTCTTTATAACCATTTCTTTGAGTTGTTTTAATCACTGTTCCATAATGCAAAAGTTTACAGTAGTAGATCATGTACATACTAATGGATATAGGTTTGACTGGGAATATACAAAAATATTGAATAGAAAAGAAAAAGTGCAAAGAAAAAAATTCAAAAAAGCTGCTCATATAATAATGGAAAATAATGCTATAAGTCAAGCTAGTGTGATTGTATGTATTGTCTAAAAACCTCTAATTAACCTAGCTCTTAAGAAAAAGTGGAGAAATCAGGAGAACCATTCTCTACTGACTGCTGATATTAACCTAATAGCTCAGGGATGGCAAAGTTCTTGTTTAGCCAGAGCTGCTTTTGAAAATTTGAAATTATTCGAGCCGCAACTAAATATTAAATAAGGTTATATTATAAATGAACAAATACTAATTGTATTTGGATATATTTATTGAACATTGAAATAAATATATAAAACTAAATAATATATGTATTAAAAATTGAATATAATAAAAAAAAGTAAATTTATTTATTATATTTTATTTGTTGATAAACAGAGCAAAACTCTCCATATAGTATTGCCACCTGTGCTAAACAGAGTAATCAATGGATGCCAGAAGGCTTGTTCATAAAATCCCTATCTAATGCATACTCATCCAATATCCCAGACTAGTTTCTAGCTTGTGGCCTTCGTCAGTGAGGAGCTTCGTATCTGAGAGCACTGCATCTAGATCTTAGGATCTAATGCAACCCTCTAGCAACCACCTTTTATCTCTACTTAACTACAAAACTATGAGAATGAATTGAAAACAAAAAATATTTTCAATCTAAGCTCAATAGCTTGTTGATTACTCTGTTGAGCACAGGTGGCAATACTGTATGGAGAGTTTTGCTCTGTTTATCAACAATTAATGTGCTAGTATAGGAAATGTGATCATGTGATGCTTAATGGTTTAACACCAATCCTGCCTAATAGGATAGTGATGGCTATGGTTGTAAAAGAGCCAAAGACACCAAAATGTATGGGTGCTGACCCATATGACTATATAAGCTATTGAGCTTAGATTGAAAATACTTTTTGTTTTCAATTTCATTCTCATAGTTTTGTAGTTAAGTAGAAATAAAAGGTGGTTGCTAGAGGGTTGCATTAGATCCTAAGATCTAGATGCAGTGCTCTCAGATCCAAAGCACCTCACTGACGAAGGCCACAAGCCAGAAACTAGTCTGGGGATATTGGATGAGTAGGCATTAGATAGGGATTTTATGCACAAGCCTTCTGGCATCCATTGATTATTCTGTTTAGCACAGGTGGCAATACTGTATGGAGAGTTTTGCTCTGTTTATCAACAATTAATGTGCTACTATAGGAAATGTGATCATGTGATGCTTAATGGTTTAACACCAATCCTGCCTAATAGGATAGTGGTGGCTATGGTTGTAAAAGAGCCAAAGACACCAAAATGTATGGGTGCTGAACTTGAGTTCAGACCCATATGACTATATAAGCTATTGAGCTTAGACTGAAAATATTTTTTGTTTTCAAATTTCATTCTCATAGTTTTGTAGTTGAGATTAAAGGTGTTTACTAGAGGGTTGCATTTGATCCCAAGATCTAAATGCAGTGCTCTCAGATCCAAAACTCCTCACTGACGAAGGCCACAAGCCAGAAACTAGTCTGGGGATATTGGATGAGTAGGCATTAGATAGGGATTTTATGCACAAGCCTTCTGGCATCCATTGATTACTCTGTTTAGCACAGGAGGCAATACTGTATGGAGAGTTTTGCTCTGTTTATCAACAATTAATGTGCTAGTATAGGAAATGTGATCATGTGATGCTTAATGGTTTAACACCAATCCTGCCTAATAGGATAGTGGTGGCTATGGTTGTAAAAGAGCCAAAGACACCAAAATGTATGGGTGCTGAACTGAGTTCAGACCCATATGACTATATAAGCTATTGAGCTTAGATAGAAAATATTTTTTGTTTTCAAATTTCATTCTCATAGTTTGGTAGTTAAGTAGAGATAAAAGGTGGTTGCTAGAGGGTTGCATTAGATCCTAAGATCTAGATGCAGTGCTCTCAGACCCAAAGCTCCTCACTGATGAAGGCCACAAGCCAGAAACTAGTCTGGGGATATTGGATGAGTAGGCATTAAATAGGGATTTTATGCACAAGCCTTCTGGAATCCATTGATTACTCTGTTTAGCACAGGTGGCAATGCTGTATGGAGAGTTTTGCTCTGTTTATCAACAATTAATGTGCTAGTATAGGAAATGTGATCATGTGATGCTTAATGATTTTATTTGTTGTGACAAATTTTTAAAATTTGGTGTATAATTCACATCCATCCGCAGTAATTCTTTTAGATGTTGGTTTGTTAGTTGTGTATGATA
Source organism: Epiperipatus broadwayi (assembly GCA_028023455.1). Classification (NCBI taxonomy): domain Eukaryota; kingdom Metazoa; phylum Onychophora; class Udeonychophora; order Euonychophora; family Peripatidae; genus Epiperipatus; species Epiperipatus broadwayi. The sequence continues at coordinate 25,214,467 of JAQFVV010006197.1, forward strand.
GTTTGATTTTACAAATTTTAAACTGGAGTAAAAAGATTCACAGGAATAAGTTGTCGCAAAAATCGAAATAATTTGTTAAGCAGCCTTTTTTAATTGTGGGTACTTTGATTCTGGCACAAATTTCCAGAATTCATTGATCGGTGTAGACTTATATTGTAATAGCAGAGCTTGGCCTTCTTTCATTTCTAATAATTCTAATTCCCCAGCTGCTATAGGAAACCCACCGTGAATGATAACAATAGCAAATGGATTTACATAAAAAGCAGGAGTTGATTTAAAATATTTCAAGTCATCAAATCTATTATTATATTCTGTTAATATTTCTTCTAGCTTTTCTTAATACTCATTAAGTTTTTCTAATTTAATATCTGCACAGATTTTTTTTAAGATGAGGAAAATGATCTAATATTTCATTTTTAATGTTGTTTTGAAAAAGTTGAATTTTTGTTTGGAAACTAAATATGCTCTGATAAAGATCAGATATTATTTTATCTTTTCTCTGTAATGCTAAATTGAGTGCTCGTAAATGTTGCATGGTATCAGTAAGAAACATCAAATCCTGCAACCATTCATCATCATCCAATTGGGGATATGATTTTTCCTTATTTTTCAGAAATATCATAATCGGTTCAAGCAAATCTACAAATAGACCTAATATGTTGTAACTAGACAGCCATCTAACAATACAGTAGAAATTAATGTTATTTGGAAGTTCTTCATCATTTAATTCTTGAAAAAATTTTTTAAACTGACAGTGATTTTTTGTGTTTGTACGAATGTAATTTACAATGCAACGAGATAGTCAAGGTGAATGATACAGTAAACAGGCATGAATTGTGGAATTTTAGAATCATCTTTTAAAAGTCCAATAAAACCAACTTTTTTACCCAGCATCATCAGTTGCAATACTTACAAGCTTATTGAGTGGCACTTCAAGATAAATAGAGTGCATTTTTTATTTCGATGCCATGGTTGGAATCTTGAGGTGCCACTAAATCTAATAATTCTTCTTTAACAATTAATTCAAGCAAAAGAAAATGTATGAAAATGGCCAATTGGGGAAGAACTGTGATATTGTAGATTCATCAAGACCTAAGCTGAACACGATACAGTTCTTCAGATTATTTTTTAAATTAACTTCAAGAGATTTATTAATTTCTGTTATATGTCATTCAATTGTGTGTCTCGATATCATAATTTGCTAAATAATTTTGCATAGCAACATTGCATTATTTAGATCTAAAATTTTAACTACCTCTTCTAAATTTTTTTTAATAAACTCTCATTCTCCATATGGGGGTTTTGCACAAGCAATGTTCCAGGAAATTACGAAACTAGTTTCAACAACATTGTCAGCTTGATTGCTAAATGCCAACAAAATGGACTGCTGTTTATTTAAGCTTGATTTTAAAGAAGCAAGTTTTTCTGATTTTAATTTTGAAATCTGTGGATACTGAGCAGTAAATTGAAGATGATTGGATTCATGATGATGACATAAATTACCAACTTTATAATTTGCTACTGCAGATTTACAAATAAGACAATGCCTTTCCATTATTTGTCAATAAAAAAGAAATTTTCCTCCCATTCACTATTAAAAGTTATATTTTCATGTCCGTATTTTCGTTTTTGTTCTCTGTCCCCATATTTTTTAAAAAACTGAAAATAACGGAAGCATAATTATTTAAGTTTTATTCTTAACAATATGATAAAAACACCTATAATGCTGAAAATGTACTGTGAAAGAAATTACAATCCACTTTCCAAAATTTCCGAATACAAAGTGTTTCGTACAGAGCACAATACAAACTGATTATTTCATTAAAAGTTTACAAATTCATAGAGTTGGTCGGACATCATTTTCATCAATTAAACTTTTGAAGTAAGAAAATTTTTAGGTGGTTTGTACCTTGGCTATTTTATAATAAGTTAATGAGACTAGTATATACCCTAAATAAAATACTTCAAGGTTATATATATATGAATATATGTCGATATGAGATCTAAAGAAAACTATTTTCTCAATTTTAGTACATTTAAAAAACATAATTTTTTAATTTTTATAAATTATTATTATTTTTCAAACTATGTAAATACGAGAAAAGATCTCAAGTACATGTACCGGAAGCCACAATTAATTGGCCATGTCTGGAATAGCTCAATCACTTGAACAGTGATTAAAAGAACACAAACTAATGGTTAGGAAAAAAAAACAGATGAGTCTATAGTAGCTGATCATGTATGAACTAATAAACGTAAGTTTGATTGGGAAAATACAAAAATATTGGATACAGAGAAAAAATTGCAAAAAAAAAAAATTCAAAGAAGCTGCTCAGATGGCAATGGTAAAATAATCATATAATTCAATCCAGTGTAGCACTAGATGATGTATGGAAGCCTCTAATTAACCTTGCACTTAGAAATAGGAATTAAAAAAAAAAAATTGGAGTAATCAAGATTTGGACCAAACCTTCATAATTAAGTATATGAAATTTCTACTGACTGTTGCCTTTGACAGAATAGCTTAGTTGCTTAAAAGCGTTGCCTTAAAATTTGATGTCCAACAATCTAAAGGTCTAAGTTAAACTCCAATGCTACTATTATCACTGGTTAGGCCAGCAACACCTGAAGAAGAGCGGGGAGTAATAACATTTGAAATCCTGTGTAATCTACTAGCCTGTATTGTCTACTTTTGTGTTATTGCTAACAATTATTTGTATTTGAAAAGTTTAAATAAAGTTTAAAATTTTCTAGATATTCAACATTTAATGATAGATGATGGAAATAGACCAACATATTATAATGTCTAAAATACCATTATCACAAATCTTCAAGCAACTAGTTTATATATAATTTGCTGAGGCTTTTCAGTAGCTTCTGCATTAATTACATCTATATTAAAGCTATTGCAAATGAAATATGAAATTTACATTTATTAAGTGAAGGTTAATTTAATGTTTAGAGGATTGTTAAGTACGAGGCCCAGCCTTATTTTACTGATTTCAGAATGGTATATAGTTGCCTGAAATTGTATTAATATATATATCAGGCTCTGCATGCTAATGCATCAATAAACTGAATCCAATCCAAGCAAAATTATAGGCAGATCCACTTTGTACTTTTTGATTATTGACAGCGAGTTTACACATAGCTCAATGGAGTTTTGAGTAGGTTCCACATTAATATTAAAGATAAATAAATCACCACATTATTAATTGTTACATCTATATAAATTAATAAGATTCAGGGTTGCAGGTAGTTAAAAATGAGAAACTTTCTTTTTTATGATATATAAACTGAATTTATGTAAGTAATATGCTGATTTAAAAATTAGGCTCTGAATAAATTTAAATCCTATTTGAGGCACAGTCAACAATTGTTGGTTTATTTAAAGAATAATCTCTAACCATAAGTAAAACACCTATAGTTTTAAAATAATTATTGACGGGAGTGCATATCAATATTAGTGCATGTATGAAGTAGTTGCTTCCACAATATTACAGATATATAAATTTCTATATTATTAATTATTAACCTTTATCTGTATATATTGCTTTTTATGTAGAGTTGCTATAGAATAATTTGTCATGTGATTATTAAAAAATGCCATTGTGATAAGATTTCTATAAGGAATAAAAATTTGCTTTGATATTTTAAATAAATTTTATTAATTTTTTTCATCAATTTTGTTTAAAATTGGTTAACATTTAAAATGTCAAAAATTATATCTCAAACTCAATATTCATTAAACATTTAAAGATTACCTTTGTTCTTACTTAGACTTACCTAGAACTGTGGGCCTACAGCTACTTTGAGTATCATTTGTTGTAGCTGATAGATGACTGTTCTCATTAACTTTCTCCTTCGAATCCTTATTTTCAAAGCCCTCTTTATCTTGCAAAAATATAGAAGACTTTCTGGTTTTAATAATTTTTCGCTTAATTTTATATTTCTCCACAATTTTATTTGCTTGAGATTTAGGAAGCAATATCGAAGATATCAGCCGATGATACTGCCGAGCACGTCTAGGATGTTCCATGGCAAATCTTGACATAGGTTCAGCTTTGATGATATCACACATAATACTTTTATCATTCTTTGCTGGAGGGAAATCTAGATCAGTTGTTGTTGATGAATGATCAGCAACAGAAGGATTGTGAAGTTGTTGAAGAAGCCTCTCCAAACCTTTCTCAGCTTGTAAGATTTGTTGTAAATCGCCATTTATGATATAAGTATTATGATCTTCACTGTGCTCTAACTGAACTTGATACTCGGATTGCAACTGCTGGAAAAAAGCTCCTTTACTTCCAGGAATAACTTGGAGCAGTGATTCAGCCAAAAATGCTTTCACCTGAGAAAAAATCTGAAAATGGAGAGAGAAGAAAATCATTTTAACTTTTAATTAATAACACATATTTACATATATACTTAATTAATATTTACTGAGGCTATAACCTCGAGAATATGCGTGTAAAATGCGATAGCAGGGACCTCTACAGGTGTCTAACCACAAGCTTAAGTTATGGAAGAAAAGAGGGGAACCCTTCTTTACTTCAACCTACTTTCTATTTAAATAGGTGAAGCTGAAGCGGTTAGAACTGCGAGCGTGAAGTAAAGAAGGGTTCCCCTCTTTTCTTCCATAACATAAGCTTGTGGTTAAACACCTGTAGAGGTCCTACTATCGCATTTTACACGCATATTCTGGAGGTTATAGCCTCAGTAAATATTACTTACGTAATCAATGTGCGTTTAATAAATTTATATATACTTAATGTAAATTTGATAAATATGCAATGCAAATTAAAAACAAGAATTAACAATGAATAAAAATAAAACAAAAAAAAAATATTGTGTAAATAAGTTTTATTTAGATGCTTCTTAAATTACACTTTAAAATTCTTTGGGTTATATGTTATCCAGGAAATAAATAACCAAAGGCCAACTGCTCTAGAAGACATGTATATTCAAATTCCAAAAATGACAGAAAGAGTTTCAATCCAGAAAGTTTAATAAGTCACTCTCCAAATTTATAAAAAGTGCATTTAATATTAGATTTAAATGTCAGTTGTTGATAAATATTTATTACCAACAATAATAATTTACAGAATAATTTATTTAATTGTTAAAACATTGTTAAGACGGTTGTATAGTTGAAACTTGATATCATCTGGAATGGAGAATTTCCATTGTGTTGGCTACATAGAGTAGTGTTTAAATATTACTATTTATTTTAGAATTACCATAACTAATGAAAAAAAAAGCAGTGGATGAAAAGGAAAAAAAAAATATTAAAAATATTATTTATGATTTTAAATATTTTTTGATAATTCATGAACCTTTAACAATTGAAGCAAATCTTGTTTGCATGAAACACAACTAGAAAGTCTTTAATTATTTCAAATCTTTAATTCATCTTTTCACAAAATATATGATGAAAGATTATAAATAATATAATCTATTTAAATTCAAGTTGTATTAGTCAAAACAATTAATTAGTGATTATATAAAAACCTGCTAAGCTTTCACAAATAGTAAGACCCTTATTTCATACTTTACATGTGAAAAACAAGATCTCCGCTCTGTTGCCATATATAGTAAGCTTGAGTAATCAACAATTATTAGCCTTTAAATTATCATCTCCAGACCAGTTGTGACTTGGTTTTATCAATAAGGTGTGGGATTCAAAGCTGGAACTAAGTGTCCAGCAGTTTGATTTAAACTTTGAGGTGTACTAAATTCGGGGATTCAAAGCTGGAACTGAGTGTCCAGAGTAATGTACTAAATTCAGGATTTTACTTTAGAATCTCTAGGGCTATTCATAAAGACAAAAACCAGATACCAGTCTGAGTATTTAAATAATCATTCAATAATCAGTTATTCTTATTGAGTATCAATTTAGAGGGTGTCTCTTGATATCTAAATTGTTGGCATAACATTTATTTATATTCATAATCAATTAATAGAAGACTACAAAATTAACAGATAGTTTTCAATCAAGCAGGATGAATCGCACTTCATTGCAACAATAGTGCTTTGCATGCCTTAGAACAATAATAGAATGGCAAACTCTGGAGTTCACATGGATTGCAAGAAACTCTGTCATTTCTGGTGCTCAGCCTTCATATAAACTTCATAACAACAAATCATCTGATTATTTATTATCATTAGCAATCATTTATAAAAAGTATGGTCATTTTAATTGAAAAAAAAAAAAACAACAAAAAGTAATGAAACATAAAAAATAAAAAATCAAAAATAGGTTTTGTTCTGACTATACGAACAACGAACACATTCGTGTATATCTTGTGGATCTTTTTTTGTATTTATAACATCTTAATTCTAATTTTTCTCTCTCTTTGATCATAGTTCTCAACAGTGTTATCCTTACCCATATTTTATCTTGCGGGTCTTTTTTCTATTTGTGAATCTTAATTCAAACTTTTTTCTTTCTTTGTAATCATAGTTCTCAACAGTATTTTATTCTTAACCATATTTTCATAATAAAAATTGTCAATACTGCACTTCTTTTCAATATCTTTGGGATAATAGGGTTAATCTTTATAATATAAAAGAAGACTGCTTCTTCTACAAATACCACAATCAAATTCCCTCTAAAATGCTCTTTTTTTATAAGGCAAAATCTATCATCATTTTATTTGCATGTCCAATGCAATGACGTTTAGCCTTACAACTATTAATTCAATACTTATTTTATTCAAAAAGTTGAATATCCAGATTCATGAAATGATCTTGCTATCATGTCTTCCAAATATTATGAAGCATTTCATAAATAAAATTTTTTAAGAAACTTAATGTGAAAGGCTAATTAGTTTCGCTCAGGAAAATAAAGTAATAGTAAATATCATAAAAAGTTTTAGAAATGAAAGTGTTTGCATATAATCTGCACCTAATTTACATTAAGATGTGATATAGAAATAGGATTTAAAAAATGAGGTGAGATTAAAATCATAACATTTTTCTTGTACTTTTTATTATTTCTTTCTGAAACTTTTGACAATCCAGCAGTCTTCTTCAGAGTTTTACTACTTATTAATGAGTAGTCAAATAAGATTGCCTATAACTATGTGTAACAGTTAATTATTATCTAGTTCCATTGCATTGCTAATATTCATAGAAGAAATAAATGTTTATGATCATAAATATTGTTCTAAAAAACTCATGATAAATTATTTTGATAGACATTGTATATATTGCTCCGTAGTATCACATGATCACCATTTCTTATGCTTGCTCTTAACTGTTATTAAAACAGACAAAATTCTCCATACAGTGATGCCACTCAGTGCAAACCAGGATAATCAATGGATGCCAGAAGGCTTGTGCATAAAACCCCTATCTAATGTCTACACATCCAATATCCCCAGGCTAGTTTCTAGCTTATAGCTTTCATCAATGAGGAATCTTGGATCTGAGAGCACTGCACCTAGATCTTAGAATCTAATGCATCCCTCCAGCATCAATCTTTTATCTCTATTTAACTACAAAACTATCAGTCTAAAATTGAAAACACAATAATATTTTCAATCCAATCTCATTAGTTTATATAATCATATAGGTTCAAACCAAAAGATCTATATGACTATATAAGCTAATGAGCTTGGATTGAAAATATTGTGTTTTCAATTTTAGGATTCATAGTTTTGAAATTAAATAGAGTTAAAGATGGCTGCTGGAGGGATGCATTAGATCCTAACACGTAGATGCAGTGCTCTCAGATCCAATGCTTCTCACTGATGCAAGACATAAGTTAGAAACTAGTCTGGGGTTATTGAATGAGTAGGCACTAGATAGGAATTTTATGCACAAGCCTTCTGACATCCATTGATTACTCTGCCTTGTATTGAGTGGCACTACTGGATGGAGAGTTTTGCTCTGTAGTAATATGTTGTCATGTTTTGTATTTTTTTGGCTACAAACTTTCATAATATCCATTAGTCTTTTAGAATATTGATTTCAGACCATTGTTCTTCCATATTCATTGCTTTCAGTTTGTTCCGCTATGTAAGCACCTACAATTTTATCTCTTTTAAATTTAGATTTATGAATTTGATGTCAATTCATCTCTAACACTAATAACTATTTCCATTCTATATGGAGAAAAAAAGTTTGATATGTTTATTCATCTCTACATGATATCATAAAAATATACCACTAATATTATAGGTTTTATTTTGTATATTATAAAACTATAGTGCTAATATTATAGGTTTTATTTTGTACATCTCCAGTATAACTATAAACAATAAATAATTAATGCATATATGTTCTCTATGAACAAGCAACCATTTGAATCTAACCAGATTGTTAGGCTAAAGCTGTTAACATTTGCACAAATTGGAAACTGATTAGCTGGCTTTTATTCAGGTAGGAAAAATTATTACAACAAAAATAATGCTATTTATTTATCATACTGTAGGACACTCAGAATTCAGAAGACATATTAATTATCCAAAGTGAGATTTAGATTTTTACTTCTCACCCAGAATTTATTCAGAACTCTCTTATTTCTCAATTTAAATATTTGGAAAAATATCACAAAAACATCTTTTATACACAATATAAAGAAAAATATGTTAAATATTTTATTCTTTAGAAGAATTATCAGCAAATACAGCAAAATTAATTTTTAGTAATAGTACTATACATTTACTTCTTTACAAATAATTTTTACAAAAAAAAAATTAATGAATTAATTAGTATTTTTTTTATACATTTCAACTGTACATTTCAGTTATGTAAACCTTGCCATTAACATATTTCAATTATTTTCTCTTAAATTTGATGTATAAGCTACGAAGATTAAAAAGTTATTAGCGTTATTCTTTATAGGTGATTAGGTCACATCAATTATTATTGCACCTTAGGCATGGCATGACCCATACCTAAATTTAATGTAAAACAAAACCCACTTGAACCAGAGAAATGTTAGTATCATTTCTATCCCACTTCTTCCCTAAGGTGTATTATAATTCCTTTAAATAAAATCATTAACTTCAGAATATATTATTACTATTTAATAGTAAAGTCAGTCACTAATCTTTCATTTACTTATTTGTTATAATTATTATTTATTTATTTTTTTAAAAAAACTTAACTTTTGGTTTATTTACAGAATGTATACATATAGGAATATTCACATAAAAAAGAAGTTTGGCTTATTATAAACTATATAGCAACAACTTTCAGAGAAAGTATCATTCAATGCAGGAACTTCAAAAAAATCAGAACCAGTTTGCAATTCAAAGATCTTCATTACATTTGATCTAGTTAATTGAAATTCTTTTTACAAATCACTTTTTTTTAAAAAAAAAAGATCCACACACTTCTGATTTTATAAATAATTTTTTTATTATTAAATGCTTTAATTTAAGTTTGTAAACTATTATAATCACTTTTATTTAAGTTAGAATAAAATTTTAAAATTGAGGTTTAATATATCTTAATTCAATAAATTGTTCAAAAGAGAATACCAGGCAAAACAATATGAGACTATAATATTTTAGGCAAGTGACTTGTTATTTAGATCTGGATCAATGGGCAGAGAAATTCTGATACCAAATTTACAATTCATTTTTAGAACTTTAATATGTTTGGAATAAGGCTCGCAAGTAGCAGTAGAGAGATTTTTTTGGTTCCAATTTAAAGTTATAATAACATTTTAAATAGATTTAAATCTAATATAATTTATTGAAATTTTGTATATTTTTTTAAAAATCACTACCAATATTATCATTATAATATTTTAGGTAAGTGACCTACTTCTTACATAAGGAACATTGGGTGGGAAATTTTGAATATTTTGACATATGGAAATTTAAAATTTGTTCTTAAAACTTCAATATGTTTTAAATAATGAGCACAATTTTTTTAGTTACAGTTGTAAGCTTTGTTTAAGTTAGAATTATAAAGTGAAATTAGTTTACAATATAGTTTTGTTAAAATTAAAAAACAAAAGTTGAACACTTTTTAACAAGATTGTCTTCATATTTTAAATTAATTAGTGCTTTATTATATACATATATAACTATGTACACATATCCAGTGATATATAAAAACTATGTCAAATGATTTAAAGTAAAATCATGTGTTAGTCTGTTTACAATATTTTTTTTTTTTTAAAAAAAAATTCCATTCAAAAGCAAAATTGTCAAACACTTTTCACTTAAAAAAATACTTTGAAATTTTTAGTCATTTAATGATTTATTATACACATATAATATATACATAAGGGGTATACATATTAACTTATAGCAGAAATATCTAGTGATATATATATATATATCAATTATAAGTATCAAGTCAATATAAAGTACAACATAGTTTTATATTTTTATTTACTATGCCAATATTAAAATATAAAAATAGAGATATTTAAATGTTTTTATATTAAATGCTTTCCTTTACCCTTGCACTAAAAAGCAAAAAAATAATTGTTTCTTCAACTACAATTGAAGTTTTAGATTTAAATTAAAATAAAAGCTTGCCATGGCGGGAATTAATTAAGTCAATTCCTATTTTTCACAACAAGGGATTGACTTAATTAATTTCAAGCTAAATCTAAAAACTCCAATTGCAGTTGAAGAAATAATTATTTTTTGCTTTTTAATGCATGGTAAATAAAAGCATTTAATATATATATATAAAACCTTTTATCTATTTTTATATTATTATTAATTTTTTTAAATAAAAAAAAATCTATAAATAAGTTACAACAAGAAAAAAGTTTGCTACAGGTGATAAAAATATAAAACCAATGAGATTAAATCTATTCAACCAATTCTAGAATCATCTACTAGAAGTATGAATTATCAATCAATACCAAATAGTGATGAAAATTGGTCTTGGAAGCATAAGTAAGTATATTTGAAATGCATGCGACATGGCAATATTAATCAACGAGTACTAAAATATTATTAATATATTAATAAATAGAACATCAGGTGAAATTTACCAAGTCTATTTTAAATAATAACTGAAGTGGCATCTAGCTGCTATGTTCAATAACTTTTTATAGTAAGAAAATATAAAAAGAAATTGTTAATCCATTTTATATTTAATTCATTTAAAGAAATACCATTACTTTATTTTTAAAAATTAATTTTAAGTTCATCATTCAAAAATCATAAGAAAATATGTTTAGTACAGAAAAAAAAGCTCAGACGATAAGAAAAAATTCCAATTAAAAATAGTAAAAAATTGTTGGACAAAAACAAAAGTATATATGGTGTTAAACTGATTATTGAAGTCAATTGAAATAAAAGATGGGAATTATTAGAGAAAAAAAAAGGATACATAGCAATAAAGATGATAGATTATGAAATACATTATAGAACAAAAAGTCTTGGATTAGTAATGAGATGATAAATAAAATGAAATAAAGATGAAGGAAAAATGAGTTCTTTAAAGAGTAGAAGGTTTAATAAAGAATTAAGACATACAGTTAAAGTTAGGAGAAAGTTTGTAGATAAAAGAATAAAGAAAAGGCAAGTTTTATTTAATATATACCTGAATTAAAAAAAAAAAAACTTGGTTGGGAAAAGTAATCTCAGAAATTAACCACTAAATGAATATTGAAAAAATAATAATTTATCAGTACACACCATGGATGAATTGTGGGTAAATATAATAATCTATATTTTAAGTGGGGGGAAAAAGATCAGGTGGATAAGAGTAAAGTAGACTGAAAAAAAATGTAAAAGGTTTAAGCTAAATGAAAATGAGTAAAACACTAAGAATTGATGAGATTCTAAATGAACAGTAATTGATATTCGTAACTATTATTCAGGGGAGTGGCAGTTATAATTGGAGTAAAGAAAAGATTGCCATAACCGTATACCAAGACAGTATTTATAGGAACTTGATGGCAAAACAAAGATAAAGGTCTTAAATAAGCAAATTGGACTTGTTGAGACATTATTGAAAGAAATATGGGGGAAAAACGATTAATATTTGTTTCATCCTTTTTCTCATTAAAGAGAAAGAATGCCAGGCAGGAATATTTTTTTAAAAAATTATTAGATGAGTATTGCTTTGATAATGAAGAAAATAGCATAGGATGTAAAAGAATTTGCTATATTGCAGCATTATTGTAGGCAGTAAAAATAAGCATAAAAAATGTTATATAGGAATAATAATATCTATAGACTTAAAAATCAATTTGAATTAAAGCAAGAAAAATAGGTTGTGAGAAACTTAGAGAGCAAGTTAATGGTTTAAATATTTGGATAGTTGTATAATTGAAGAGGGAAAAAAAGAAAAAAAAAATAGAGAGAATTATAACTAAATAAGCTTTCAAAATGGTAGGAAATTATCTGTAGTCCTTTGAAACAAGATAAAGGGATGAAATTTGTTAAATGGAGTATTGGTATATATGAAATAATGATATAGATAATTATGAAAAGAGAAAAGACTAAGTGTTTTTGAGATGTGAATTTAAGAAAAATGAAGCAACAAATGTTTGTTAAATGACTATAGTGCAAAATTGTTCTCCTTAACAATAGTCAGACACTATTTGACACTACTATCTTCTAGCCATTGATTAATCATGTTTAGACAAATCAATCGCAACAAGAGCAATGTGGATTACTATGTTAACTAAAATACTTAATAAAAAATTAAAAGAAAATAACAATAAACAAAAACTATCCGCTACATACTAAAATACTTTGTCTTAATGCAAATATTATAGTAAAAATAAATACCTGATTTTCCTTCTTTGCTTATATAATAGTATAGTAATTACATTTTTCTTCTAACTTCACATGTTATTAAGCAATAAATAAATCGGTAATTATATATATTAGGGATTGCATTATTATTACAAGTATTTATGTGCACTAGCTTTGAGTATACTATTATCATAAAATAAATAAAACTTTAATATTAAAAAAAAGAAGGAAGAAGCAAAATTAATTTACATTTTTCTTTTTCATTACCCTACACCCCCCCCCCCCATCCCAATGCCCACAAATATTTAATATTGACTTTATAAATAAAACAAGTCCTGGATAAAAAAGTTACACACAGTAAACTTAACACAACATTTATTTGATAAAGTTTTTTTCTTAAAAAACAAAATAGTAACAAAATTACGATTACAATAGTGGTCTGGATAATTTTATGGAATACCATATTTAATTACAAAATTTCAAAGTTAAGTCATAAAAACACTACTAGATGACGCTCTAGTATACAAAATTTTAAATTGTTAAAATTGGGTTTTTGAATATGCAAGGTGGTAGGAAACCAGAAAAGTGGATGGAATTAAATAAAACAATTGAAAATGAAGAGCTTGAGGTATTAGCAGTAGTGGAAACACATTTAAGAGAAGAAGAAGAACCTATTTTGGAACAGTTGGTATGGCAGGGTATAAATAGAAAAGAAAAAGAAAAAAGGGGTGGTGGTATAGGTGTTATATCAAAAAAATATTTAAATATTGTTAAATGTCAAGAACACTTGTGGTTTGAAATAAGGTTGGGTAGACAAGAATGGATGGTGGCTATAGTTTATATAGCTACTGGAGATAGTCAAATTATATTGGAGTGGAATAGTAACATATACGAATGTTTAGTTAAGGATATACAAAGTTTTAAAGAAAAGGGGAAGAGAATAATGGTTATAGGGGATATGAATGGACATATTGAAGAAATTGATGATGTAGATAATAAAAATGGACAGCTTTTGAAGAATTTTTGTCAGAAAGTGAATTTGAGTATTGGAAATTTATTAAATATTTATGAGGGACAATACACATGGTCCAGAAATAATATATTTCACACAATAGATTATGTATTGGTAGAGAAAGAGGGAATAAATAAAATACGGAAAATTAAGGTATTTGATAATGAAGAAAAAGTATGCACTAGTGATCATAATTTCATTGTAATTGAAATGGTTAGTAATGTGATGGAGAATAGAAATAAAAGTAGAAATAATAGTGAAAGATGTGGATGGAGAGTAAATGATAAGAATAAGTTGGAAGAGTATAAAATACAAGTGTGAAGAAATAATGGAAGAGTGGGTTGGGGATGAGTATAAGGATTGGTGTAAGGAAGTAGAAAAAGTTGCAAATAGGGTTTTAGGTGAGAATATTGAAAAGAATAAAAGTAATAAAAAAATTAAAATTAGTAAAAGTGTAAAAGAAAGGAAAGAAGCATGTAGAGAATATAAGTGTGCTATTAAGAATAAGGAAAGTGAAAAAGATATTAATGCTAAATGGGAAAAGTACTTAGAAAAGAAGAAGTTGGCTAAAATAGATATTTATAGAGAGAGAATGAAATTGAATAGTAAATTGTTGGAGGATATTAATAAAAGTGGAAGAGATGGAAGTAAAAAATTTTGGAATTATATTAAAAGGAGAAATGTAGGGGAGAGAGAGAGTTAGTATTACTAGATGATGAGGGAACTGAGTGTAGTTCTAGAGAAGATTTAGAGAGAATCTTAAATAGTTATGTAATGAATATAGAAAAGATGTTAAATGTGAATGATAGAATATTAGAAAATATGAAAGAATATAGTAATGGGAATATTAGTTTTTCAGAAAATGAACTAAATGAGGTAGAGAAGAAATTGAAAAGTGGGAAGGCAAGAGGTTTAGATGGATGGGCAGCAGAGATGGTAATGAATTTAGGATATAGGGCAAAAGTAAAGTTATTATCCTGTTTTAATAAAATGGCACAGAATAGAGTTTTCCCAAGTAGTTGGAGTAATACAAGAGTAAGGTTATTATTTAAAGGAAAGGGTAAGGATCATAGAAAGTTGAATAATTATAGACCGATAGCGGTAACATCAGTTTTATATAAAGTTTTCTCGTATATGGTGGCTAGTAAAGTTGTAAAATGGATGGAAGGGAATAATGTAGTGGGTGAAATGCAAGGAGGTTTTAGATTAGATAGGCGTATAGGAGATAGTTTATTTGTAGTTACACAACTTATGGATATGAGGAGGAATGCAGATAAACAGTTATATATGAGTTTTATAGATATAGAGAAGGCATATGATAGAGTAAATAGAAATAGATTATGGATAAGTTTAGCAAATTTGGGAATGGATGAAGCTTTAATAGATATTATTAAGAAATTATATGAAAATAATTATTATATATATCAATTAGAGAATATAGAATCAATTAAAGTTAAAAATGGTGTGGGACTAAGGCAAGGATGCCCTATGTCACCTATTTTGTTTGTGTTGTATTTGAGTGAAATGGAAAGAGCAATAGAAAGATTAGGAAGAGGGATAGAGATACCGTTAATAGGTAGTAAGGGAGTATATATTTTGTCAGGTCTTTTTTTTGCAGATGATATATTTTTGTGTGCAGAAAAAAGAGAAGATATGGAAGTTATGTTGAGGACATGTGCAAGGGTGGGTAAAGAGATGGGGATTAAATTTAGTGAAGAAAAATCAAATATAATGATGGTTAATACTGAGGAAAGAGAAGATGTAGAATTTTTATTGGGAGATATTAAGTTAAGTGTGGTGAATAGATATAGTTATTTGGGAATTATTTTAAGTAATCAGAAAAATTATTTGGATGAATGGGAGAAAAAATTGATAAATGAAGCAAAGAAAAGAAAGGGATTGATAAAGAAATTAACAGTATTTTCATATAATAAATATGATGTAGCTAGAATTATATGGAAAGGAGTTGCAGTAGCAGGGTTAACATATGGTAATGATGCATTATATGTTAGTAAAAAGATATTAGATTATTTAGAAAAAACTCAAAGGGAAGTAGGAAGACATGCATTGGATGCAGAAGTATGGACAGCAAGGGAGGCAATTCAAGGAGAAATGGGATGGTCAAGTTTTCATATGAGAGATGCAAAAAGTAAAATGAAAATGTTTGGTAGATTGCAGTTTATGGATAATAAAAGAATAGCTAAAATAGTATTTAATTGGGTTATGAGTAAAGGGCAGGTAACAAGATGGGTGAGAAAGGTAATGCGGTATGCAAAAGATTTGGATAAAGAATTTATATCAGTATATTTGTACAAAAGATGGGATGATTGTGTTAAGAGGATTATTGAGTGTTACAGTAGTAAGGAATGGGATAAAAGAATAAATTTATTAATAAAGACTAGGGAGTTAGAGAGATGGAGAAATAGTATGGAGAGTAAAAAGAGTTTAAATATATATAGAAATAAACAGAATATTAGGTGTGAGTTAATATATGATAATAGTAAGGAAAGTAGTTTATTGTTTAAGGCTCGAACGGGATCTTTAGCTACAAAAGAATATACATGTAAATGGAAAAATATGGGTGATTTATTTTGTAAATTATGTAAGGAAGGAATTGAAAATATTAGGCATTTGTTAATTGAATGTAAATGTTTGAAAACAGAAAGGGTACATATAATGAAGTTGTGGAAAAATAAATATGAAAAGAGTGATTATACAGAAAGTGAATTATTGGTTTTTATGCTAGGTTTGGGAAAAGATAAGGGGGATTTAGATATAAAGGTTATAGAGTTGACAAAAATTATGTTGTGGAAATGGAATAGAGCAGATTATGGGTAAATTTAGAGTGGGGAATGTAAAAGAAAGTGGCTAACAGGTTTATCTGGGCTTAATTGCTGAGATATTCTTGACTTCGTTTAAGGAGAAGCCATAATACATCACATCACATCACAAATATGTTTTGTTTGGGAAAAGATAAAGGGGAGCCATAGAGTTGACAAAGTTTGTGTTGTGTTAGTGGGATGGAGTAGGATAGTGAAGAATATGAGGAAAACAGGGTGGGGAATGGAAGAGGAATGTAAGGTGGCTAACAGGTTTCTCTGACACTGTGGCTGAGATATTCCTGACTTCGATAAAGGAGAAGCCACAGTGCATCACATCACAAATAAAAGATAAGGGAGGTTTAGATATAAAGGCTATACTATGAGTTGACAAAGATTATGTTGTGGAAATGGGATGGAGCAGATTATGGAAAAACTTAGGGTGGGGAATGGAAAGAGAAGGTAAAGTGGCTAACAGGTTTCTCTGGGCATAGTTGCTGAGAGATTCTTGACTCTGTTTAAGAAGTCACATTGCATCACATCACATCACAATAAATTAGTTTTACAGAAAATGAATTGAATGAGGCAGGGAAGAAATTGAAAAGTGGAAAGGCAAGAGGTTTAGATGGATGGTCAACAGAGATGTAATGAATTTAGGAAATAGGACAAAATTAAACTTATTAGAATGTTTTAATAAGATGGCGCAGAAGAGAGATTTTCCGAATAGTTGGAGTAATATGAGTAAAGCTACTATTTAAAGGAAAGAGTAAGGATCATAGAAAGTTAAGCAATTATAGACTGATAGTGGTAATGTCAGTATTATATAAAGTTTTCGCATATATGGTGGCTGGAAGGGTCGCAAAATGGATGGAAGAAAATAATATAGTGGGAGAAATACAAGGAGGACTTCGATGGGATAAGTGTATAGGAGATAATTTATTTGTAGTTACACAACTTATAGATATGAGTAGAAATACAAGTAGACAGTTATACATGGTTTTTATAAATATAGAGAAGGCATATGATAGAGTAAATAGAAATAGATTATGGATAAGTTTAATAAATTTGGGAATGGTTGGAGCTTTAGTGAATCTTAAAGAGAGATTGTATGAAAATAATTACTATATGTATCAATTAGAGAATATAGAATCAGTTAAAGTTAAAAATGGAGTGGGACTAAGGCAAGGATGCCCTATGTCACTTATCTAGTTTTTGTTATATTTGAGAGAAATGGAGAGACCAATAGAAAGATTAGGAAGAGGGGTAGAGATACCATTAATAGGTAGCAAGGGACATTATCGTGTCTTTCATTTGCAGATGATGACTTCTTGTACATAGAAAATAGGGAAGATATGGAAGTTATGCTTAAGACATGTGCAAGGATGGGTAAAGAGATAGGGAATAAATTTAGTGAAAAAAAATCCAAAGTAATGATGATTAATACTGGGGATATAGATTGTAAGATAAGAATGTCGGAAAAAGTAAGATAATATAGAGAGAAAATGGTAAAGAAGAATATATATAAAAAAAAATAAACATATTCTGAATAGATAAATTATGTAAATATACTTTAAGTAAAAAATAAATTTGAAGATAAAGGTCAACACAATATGTGGTTTTTTTTAAAAAAAAGATGTATAGGTAAAAAAAAAAAAAATTTGGGGAGTAAAGAAATAAGTGTATATAATAATAAGACAAATGAAACGAAAATATTATTGTTTTTTATGATAAGGATAGCTGCATTTTTATATTTTTTATTTTATTTTTATTTGTATTGATAATTATAAAGAGGTAAATATATATTTTGTAGATCCTTGAAAATGACTACAAATAAAGTGGTCAAAACGTTGGATATTTAAACAAGTAAATATATATATTGTGATGGAAAAAAAATAAAATTTTTGAAAAGAAAAAAGGAAAGTGTATATTTTTTGATTGGATTTAGAGGAAAAGAACCTTATATTTTATAAGTCTTATATATTAGGGGGGGGGGGGGAGGTGTATGTGATTGTTAAAAAAAGGATTTAATGGCAGTGATAATAAATAAAATATATTTTTGGGGAAAGAGAAGAGAAAGAATTTTTACTAGGGGGATATAAAGTTAAGTGTGGTGAATAGGTATAACTATTTGGGAACTGGTCTTAAGTAATCAGGAAAACTGCTTGGATGAACGGGAGAAAAATTTGATAAATGAAGAAAAGAAAAGGATTGATAAAGAAATTAACAGTGTTTTCATATAATAAATATGATATAGCTAGAATTGTATAGAAGTGGCAGTAGCAGGGTTAACATGTGGTAATGATGCATTATGTGTTAGTAAAGGAGTATTAGATTACTTAGAAAAAGTACAAAGAGTACAAAGAGAAGTAGGAAGACATGCATTAGATGCAGATGTGTGGACGGCAAAGGAGTCAATCCAAGGAGAAATGTGATGGTCAAGTTTTTATACGAGAGATGCAAAAAGCAAAATGTTCATTAGAGTGCAATTTATGGATAAGAGAATAGCCAAAATAGTATTTAATTGGGTTATGAGTAAAGGACAGGAAACAAGATGGGTGAGAAAAATAATATAGTATGCAGAAGATTTGGATAAAGAATTCATGTCAGTATACTTATACAAAAGGTGGGATGATTGTGTTAGAAGAATTGTTGAGTGTTATAGTGGCAAGGATTGAGATAGAAGAATAGATGCATTAATAAAAAATAGGGAATTAGAGAGATGGAGAATTAGTAAAAAGAGTTTAAATATATTTAACAGTGAACAGAATATTGGATGCGAATTAATTTATGATAATAGTAAGGCAAATAGTTTACTGCTTAAGGCTCGAAAATGTGGATGATTTGGTCTGAAAATTGTGTGAGGAAGGCATAGAAAACATTAGGCATCTGTTAATTGAATGTAAATGCCTGTAAGCAGAAAGGGTCAAATAATAAACAAAGTGATTTTACAGAAAATGGGTTCTTGGTTTTTGAGCTGGGTTTGGGAAAAGATGAGGGGAGATTTAGATATAGAGGCGATGGAGTTGACAAAGATTATATTGTGGAAATGGAATGGAGTAGGATAAAGAAGAATATGGGGAAAACTTAGGGTGGAAAATAGAAGGTAAAGTGGCTAACAAGTTTTTCTGGACATAGTGGCTGAGAGATTCCTGACTCTGAAAAAGGAGAAGTCACAGTGCATCGCATTGCAATAAATTGAGAAAGAAGACCTCACAATATGCATAATTAATAGACAATTTATTTTCATGTATTTATTATATAAGAAATGAAATATAGAGAGTGAATTACAGATTCATAATTGTGATAGTGGGAAAAAAGTGTAGTCAAGTTAGAGAAAAGGAATTAAGAGTTGTAGAAAACAATATATAAATAAAAAATTTGGAGTGATATAAGAATGAAATTTGTATAAAATATGAATGATGTAAAATACTAGAGAGTTTTTTATTATTTGGTACATGAGAAGGAATTTTAAATACTAGAAAAAGTAGACAAAAATAGAATAATTTGAATTGATAACATAGTTTATGTGTAGATGGAAGTGAGATCATTGAGCAATTTATTTTTGGAGTATAGGATGTTGAATCTAAAGACTCAAGATAAATTGTCAATTTACAGATAAAGAGAATAAATAAGATAGGGATTTTATATTTTTCTGTTTAGGATTTTATAACAAAATTGGAAATATGATGATAGGATAATAGAACTATTGATAAAGCTTTTTTTAAAATGGGATAGCTGATTAAAAAACTGAATAATAAAAAGTAAAAAGACAGATGTTTTAATTTGATTACAAGATTTCCAAGCATATAGTTTATGTACAAAAACTTTTAATTTCATTTAAGGAGAAACCATATATATCACATTATATCAATATGAAAAATAAATATGACAAAAAATTTTTAAACAAAAAACAAACAAGTAATCTGGGAATTTGGATATACTGCTAAAAGAGATGTAAATAAAAGTCAACCTGAATTCCAAAAGATCTAGAAAAAGAGTATATTTGAGACTGTTGGATTCAAATAAAGAAATTTATTGATGTGATATGGAAAAGAGAAGGTATGGATTAGGAAAAGTGGTTTAAGACTTTCATCTTGCAGTGAATGAATAATGATCAAAAAGATGAATTATTTTTACATTATAACTTTTTAAAGGAGGATAAAGATTTAAGAAAAAATATATTTTATTAAAAAAAGATGAATATAATGACAAAATTTAAAAATGAATAAATTAATTTTTATTTGGTTGATAATTATAAAATCAATGAAATTTATTACTAATATTTTAAAGAAATCAAAAATTAAATCAGCTATTGATAATATACAATACAGTATACAACTTTCTGCTTCTATATTACAACAAATTTTGATAATACAAAACTCCACAATGATGAAAATGTCTCAGACTAATGATAGTGAACTTTTCAGGTATATGTATGCATAAAACTACTATAGAAATATATTGCTTAAGAATGTTTTATACTTTAGTGAATACATAATTGTTTCATTTTTTGAATGTTATGACAAAATTAAAAACATTGAGTTAATAATAATGGCATCATGCCTTCGTTAGATATCACTAAAATCCTATAGGTTTTTGATAATCTTAACTGCTTCGTTTTCCGGATGCCATATTGAATTTAAAAAAAAAATACAACATATATCATTTGAATAATATCTTTAGTTTGAATAGATTAAATATAGTTATATTTATTTTTAGAAAGAACAAATATGAAAGTATGTAATAAAGCTGAAGAAATAGTCATTACCTTAAAAAAAAAAAAATTAATACTTTTAAAAATGCTTATTTTTACATAGGTTCACAAATTCTAAATTTTAAAAGTTAAATGTTAGTCACATTTTAATAGGTAGCTTAA
Source organism: Epiperipatus broadwayi (assembly GCA_028023455.1). NCBI lineage: Eukaryota > Metazoa > Onychophora > Udeonychophora > Euonychophora > Peripatidae > Epiperipatus > Epiperipatus broadwayi. The sequence continues at coordinate 25,235,863 of JAQFVV010006197.1, forward strand.
TTAGAATCTTCATAAAATTCTGAAAAAGTTGGTATATTATATGATTTATCTGAGATAATTCTTCATTATTAAATCTTCATATATGTATTTTTTGATGCCTTCCATTTTTACTAGCGGACCAAGATTTTGCCCTTCCATGTATTTCTTTCTAATGGAAGAAAGAAGAAATATTAACAATAAATATTATATATAGAGCTTGCAAAATAAGCTCTTAACAAGGTTTGAGAATACCCCCAACCCCAGACTGGTTTCCGCTACTGGCGTTGTCAGTGAGGTGTAGTATTAGATTAAAAATACCAGGACAAGCCCAGCACTTTATCTAATGTAGAAAATCTGAAATCTTCAGACATCCATATGTCTTTCAATCCAGCTATCTAACTTAAATAGCCATATAGGACTGAACTAAGTTCAGATACACCATATATTAATAGCTTTAGCAATATAAAATTGCCAAAGCCTTAGCAAAAAATAAAATTACAAAAAAATCCAAGTCATATGACCTAATTTAATAAGTTTGTATTTACATATGTTATATAGAGAGCTTGCAAAATAAGCTCTTAACAAGGTTTGAGAATATTCCCAACCCCCAGCCCGGTTTTTGCTACTTAATAGTTATACATTAGATAAAGTGCTGGGCTTGTCCTGGTATTTTTAATCTGCTGCTTGACTATCCTATAATCTCACTGATGACGCCAGTAGCAGAATCCAATCTGGGTTGGGGATATTCTCAAAGCTTGTTAAGAGCTTATACTTTGTGAGCTCTATATATAACATTTGTAAATAAAGGCTTATTAAATTAGGTCATGTGACATCTGACTGGATTTTTTTTTTAACAATAAATATTGCACATCAGATATCATGCATTGTATATCACATATACAAAGAGTACTTTAGTAAACTGTAATTTATCAAAAAATGAAATTAATTTGAAAATAATCGCAAAAATATTAATATATAATACATATAAAAGAGCAGAGTGGATATATATCACATTTCTATTTATAATAAATAAACAAGAAAACATTTTTTTATTTCAATTTAATGCAATATAAAATAATAAAAATAATGAAAATACTGGTGCTTGTCTTATATTTTGCCTTTGTGAAAATTCCTAATAGTTTATTGTGTAAATGGGATCTTAGGAAAATTTATGATCATTATAATAAATATGATTATAAACATAACTTGCAAAAAAATTGATTTGAATAAAAAAGTAGAAAAAATATCTGTACATTGTGAAAAATGAAATATAATTACTTATATATGGATGACAAAGATATATGATTCAGATACACATTCAACAGATATAGGAGATACTGCTAGCAGCAAAAGATAGGAGGTGTGAGTTTTCAGAACTACCAAGATGGCAATCCATATTTTTGATAATATTTGATAAATACACAGTTACGAGGACTTACCAAGATGGCAGCCCATATTTAATTAACAAACTTAAGACATTTACAAAATTAATATTAAATTTAAAAAAAAGGAATAAACTCTGATAAATTTAATTAACCAATCTTCATTTCAATTTTTTAAAAAAATACTTTTTGGAGATGGGTTGGTTACATTTACAAAAAATGAGTGGAGGGCCTACAATCTCCCGAAGATGTTTTACTTACTTAACCAAAAAAAAAAAAAAAAATGAATACTGTATAATATTTACAATTTATTCATATCTAGTTATATTTACAAAAAATGAAACAAAAAAATAATAATATAAATACAATATTTACAGTTTATTCATGTTGTTGGCATGCAAACCATAATGTCTTCCAAAATTGCCACAGATGTTCCAAGGGCCTATAAACTTCCAAAGATCTTAGTTGTTAAATTAAAACATTTCATGAATATTTATTTCAATGTTTTTTTTCTTTCTAAGAGACACTTAACATTGTTGTAACTTTCAGTTCAGCATATTTCTTTTTGGCCATTTTTGTGGATCTTCCTGTTACAGGACAGGGTGTAATGGAGTATTTCGTAAGGTATGGAATCCTACCCTCCAGAAAAATGTGCATTAATGGTCATGATATGAAAATAAAAAGCACCAGGGAACCATATGACAACATTTGGATTCCTATTTGGCAGAATGTATGTGGTATCGACTGCAATAAGATTCATATTGTAGTGATTTTGGAAGCCATTAGAGATTGCATGCCAACGATATGAAAAAACTGTAATGATTGCATATATATATATATTGGTGCATTTTTTATAAACATAACTTGGGGCCTTCCACTCATTTTTTGTCAATTAAATTTATAGGAATTTATTCCTTTTTAAAAAACTATCATTAATTCTGTAAGAATCAGAATATTGAAATAAAGATTTGCAATTAAATTTATTGCAATTTATCCTTTTTTAAAAATTTAACAATTTTGGAAGATTGTTAATGAGATATGGGCTGCCGTCTTGGTAAGCCCTCGAAACTGTATATTTATCAAATTTTATCAAAAATATGGACTGCCATATTGGTAGTTCTGAAAACTCTCAAGTACCAATTTTTCATTATAATCATTATTTATGTGGCAAACATTACTTTTAGTAGACTGAAATACATGCACTCTGGTGGAATAATTTTGAACTTTTTTTTTTAAACTTTGTTACTTTTTCTTTTCCTGTAGTTGTAAAGTTGGTACTTTGACAAAAGTAATTGAATGTATCTGAATGTATGCTATCTGGTGTGGCAAACATTACCTTTAGTGGACCGAAACATATGCACTCTGGTGGAATAATTTTGAACTTTTTTTAAAAATTTTGTTACTTTTTCTTTTCCTGTAGTTGTGAAGTTGGTATTTTGACAAAAGTAATTGTATGTATGCTAGCTACCTGGTGTTTGGAATCCATTCAGAAAACTCATATGAGAATTGCATTACTTCATGATTAACTACAATAAGGCTATGGCATGCATAACTTGTATAACATTTATCATGTCAGTAAATGAAATGTTAGATCTTGCAGCTATTCATGGCAGTTGATAGAGGGGTTAGCGAGGAGGCAGCTGCTAGAGAATAATGTCCTGTCAACATTGTGATGAAGTGTTCACTGATGCGATATGCTGAAGGTGCAGATGGGCAATGCAGATTGTCGCCACTATACATCCATCAGACACACTCTTTTTCCAGGGACCCATGTCATTATGGTCAGGTGGGCAGCAAACAATAATCTAGACAGATTTTATAATAGCATATATACGCATATTGTTGTTGTGCGCCAGAATGACACAAATATCGATACACAGAATGTAGAGAACTTAAGGACATGTGCGAAACGTAAGCTAATATGCCAATTTGATATAAGCAATGCCTTATTTTTGTCATACCTACAGGAATTTTCATTCAGAACTCTTTGTAAAGCGACACCATTTTTTGGAATTTATTATATGTATTGCTGCATTGTAGTTGAAAATTATTCCGCCAGAACGCATATGTTTCAGCCCGCTAAAGGTAATGTTTACAGAAAATATTATGTAATTACAGCTAATAAAAAGTATTACTATTAAATTTTTTTGAAAAACTATATTTGTTTTAGTTTATAAGCCCTCAGACTTACATATATATGCATCTGGATTTATAACTGTTTTTTTTTTTTTTTTTTTGGAAGTAATAAATGATTGTTGATTCTTTTCCATGACATTTAAAAAAAAAGTGAAAAACTTTTTACTAAAATATTCGTAGAAAATACAATTTTCATCTGACAAAAAAAAAACACTGTTAGAAAGCCAAGTCTGTGATAAAAACAGTGATGTATATATAACACATGCGTGTAGCCTTTACCAATCATGCGCTATATAGATTTAAATTCTTCAACTGGTCAAAATTCTAAAAAAAAAAACATCGTGACCAGTCACTTGACACAAGTAAATTTATAAATATCATTAAAAATGCCTTACATAAAATATCTAAATAAATCTACAGTAAAATTTACTACAAAATAACCAAAAAATAGCCTATGGGTCTTCCCATAGTTACACAAATATATAATTTTGTATTGTTTAGATATGAAGAATATTTTTATATACTGATATTTTTAAAAACAATGAAATATATTCAAGATATGTTGATAATATTTTCATTTGTGGCCCTAAAAACATTATTGAAGTACTTTTATACAAATTAACCAATCTAAATTGTATTGTCAAGAAAGAACAATGTAGAATTATTAGTTTTACAATTACAAATACTTTGATGGAATATGCATAAACTAAAAATTATTCATTAAAGCTATCCAAATCAGGTTACCAATAGCACATAAAATGGTTAGTTTTGACAGAAACAAATTCTACATATTGTAATAGTCTGGAAGGAAAAGGGGAGGTTCCAATATAACTAATCTAAACTCCATACAGTCATAAAGGAAGTAGATAATGGGTGGTGATGATTAAATCCAAATGGCTTATATTTCCCAACTACATTCTCAAAATAAATTTTAGAAACTCAAAACAAACTTTTCCATACATAAATAATTTTTTATTTATTTAACTAATAATAAAGGAATATGCTCACAGCATTTTTGGAATGCCATCTTCCCATGTGAAAAGAAACCTTTCAAAAGGAATAATCTCTTTCATCACTTCCTTAATTTCCGCTAGCATTCAGAATCTCTACTTTTACATGGAAATTGCTATGGTAAGCATTTGAAATGAAATCTGAAATATAACAAAGGCAGTGACAACTTGAATTTATAAAATTACTAAAAACAATTTAGAACAGAATTAATAATGTATTCCAGAATTAAATAACAAAGTAATCCACACGAAACGATTATCCCAGAGGTGTTTGGTTAGTATTTTAATTGATGTCAAATATTGGTAAAAATTTGTTATAAGTAAAATTATTGGCAATTATAATTTAAATTTTGATTGAGGAGTAATTAATTATATAGGTATTTATAACAATATCATGGACTTTTGGATATGAATATTGATAATTTAGAGGGTCTGTTTTGTGCATTTTAAAAATAAATTTCATATATATTATTATAATCATTAATAGACACTTGTAAATAAAAATATTACCATTCTAATTTTAAAAGAAAAAAAAAATAGTTGAAGAACAAAAAAATTTAAGTTGGATTGGTGATGAGTATAGAAATTTACGGAACACAAATACGTCCAAATGACTGTAAACTGATTCTATAACCTATTTGACATCTTATGAAGCTATCTTTTAACTTCATCTGCAAACTTTTCTTTCTGAAGTATGCAACTTATTTGTAACTCACCATTGAATTTCCCCCTCAGCCATATGCCTCAATGAAAGCAATTAATACTGCATTGTTTGGCAGTGCTTTGAGAGAACTTTTACAATGTTTATCTCTTGCACAAAAACCATGATCGAATTCACCCAAAAACACTAAACTGAAAAACATATTGATAAATTATAAGGATATTAGTTTAAGCTGATCTATATTATTACATTTAATTAACTAATCTAAAAGATTTTTCTTCCATCAGTGGTTGCTAAAAAAACGGATTTTTTTTTTTTTAACATTAATTATTACATTTTGTTTATTAACTTTTGAACTGGCAAGAATAGCACAATTATCATCATACTGAAATGGATATAGAAAGCAAGAAAATGAATTTAATCAAACTGAAAATCCTATTAGCAAATTTATATCTTACATTAATACTCACTTCATTAAATCACCTATAAAATAATGTGTACGCTAATATCTTAAAAATGAAAAACAAAGATAAAGCTTAGCTTTTCATTTCAAACATCTCCCACTAGTACTAGTTTTCTCTTTGTACTTATACAGAATCATATCATACCATTTACACCTTCTTAGACATTTTATCAATACTTTTATTTGTATTACACTAACAGTTTCGACTGTCCTGCAGTCATCATCAGAGCTACAATATTCAAATATATAATTATACAATTATTACACTTATCTTATCCACATATTTATATATATAATTAATACACAATATAAACAAAAATGATTATACATTTTAATATGATCTTATTTCCCATTTTATTACTTTATCTTCTAAATAATTTTATCACTATATTATATTAATTTATTTTATATCACTTTATTTTATTTTTTAAATATTATTTAATATAATTATAACTTTAACATTTATTTTACTATTTAATGCGTATTATTATCATTTTTCTTATATTATAAAATCAACTTCTAATCTTGTCTTATTTTTATTAAATATTTCTATCAATTAACTTTACCCACATTACAAATTTTTTTTTTTTTACTACAAAAAATTACTTACTTCTTGTTGATTCTATTATCAAAACCCAACTGACAAAAAAATTCAAAATTTGTATTTGTTTAACACTCCCTCTACTGTCATTTTCTCTAACTTTTTTCTCAAATTCTAATTATTATTAACAATTGTTTATAAAATTATTGTTCTTAATCAAGATTTCGGGGTAAGAACAATAATAAACAATTGTTAATAATAATTAGAATTTGAAAAGGTCAAAAGAAAAAAGTTAAAGAAAATGACAATAGAGAGAGAGTGTTAAACAAATACAAATTTTGAATTTTTTTGTCAGTTGGGTTTTGGTAATAGAATCAACAAGAAGTAAATAATTTTTTGTAGTAAAAAAATAATTTGTAATGTGGGTAAAGTTAATTGATAGAAATATTTAATAAAAATAAGACAAGATTAGAAGTTGATTTTATAATATAAAAAAAATGATAATAATATGCATTAAATAGTAAAATAAATGTTAAAGTTATAATTATTATATTAAATAATATTTAAAAAATAAAATAAAGTGATATAAAATAAATTAATATAATATATTGATAAAATTATTTAGAAGATAAAGTAATAAAATGGGAAATAAGATCATATTAAAATGTATAATTATTTTTGTTTATATTGTGTATTAATTATGTATATAAATATGTGGATAAGTGTAATAATTGTATAATTATATATTTGAATATTGTAGCTCTGATAATGACTGCAGGACAGTCAAAATTGTTAGTGTAAAACAAATAATACAAATAAAAGTATTGATAAAGTGTCTAAGAAGGTGTAAATGGTATATGTTATAATAGAAATCAATACATAGAAAAAGAAGAAGTAGAAAATTATATTACTTATACAGAAATTACATAATATGAAAAATTATTAGCAATAATAGCTAAAGAATTTCAAATGTCAAATAGAATCAGAAACTTTTTTGATTAATTGCATCAAATGAGTTTACTAAATTAATAACAACTCTTCTTGATTATCTAAATTAAAGCCAAGTCTTTGGTAACCATTCATCTATGACAAGCAGCCTATTTGAAAGTCCTTTAAAAATAATTTTACTGCAATGGATAAGTGATACCACATGATAAATATTTCAATCTTTTTATATCATCTTTACTTTTATAAGCTGGAATAATAGAAACATCTTTGGATCATGGGTCTAAATATTTCTAAAAAAAATCCAATAATCTTGAAGTTAACAAATCGCCACCATCTTTTAAAACCTTTCCGAGTGTCTCATCTCAGCCTTTCAAATTTTAAGATTATCGAATTATGTTAACTTCATCAAACTGCATACTTCTGTCCATTTTTAAGTAAGTTAACAAAATAGATATAATCATTAAAAATAGTTATATATATTTTTGTATTATCACTTAGAATTAATTATGGTTCCTCTTTTTATAAATCCAAGAACATATGTCACTGAATAAATAATTCATTTCCAACATACCCACATAAATAAGTTTTCCCTGGTTTGTAGGATATATATCTTCCAGATTACTATGATAACTTTCAGTTTGTAACCCCCTTTCCTGCATAGAAACATTCAACTAGATGTCTAAATGGCTTTACTGTAGCTGTAACATACAAGTTAGCAGCTGCCTTTTCCTCGATAACATGTTTGGAAATTTTAAAAGTGGAGACAAACTTCAGCAGTCTTGTAGGATAAGATGTTGGCTCATCAAAGATTAGTTAGTATATGTGATAGTCTTCTATCTTCTTTATGCTATATTTCCCATTTACTTCAATTTACTTATACTCTTGCTTCAATGTCTTCAATTTCTTTTTAAGTTGGAATGAAGCCTATTCTTCAAGAAATTTTCATGACATTTGTCATCTCACACTAACAAAAATAAACTGATTTGTTTGTGCAACCATATCCTATAATTACAAGCATTTTCTTTTATTTAATGATACAAAAACTCAACCACAGTTTTAATAATATATCCACCTTACCTATTTACTTAGATTTAAACAAAGGTATCCAAAATAGTGAAAATAAAATATGTCTTTGCAATCTTAAAAATGAAATAGCTGCAAGTTCTGATATGATACTTAGGAAAGTTTAAAACTTCCGCCCATTATAGAAAAAGTACTTTCAGTGATTTTATTGAGTAATTTACAATAATCAAGTTGCATATAGTTTAAAACTGTACTTTTATTAACAAATGGACTATCCACATACTATTAGCACAATACATTTTTCCAAATCCTCTAATGGTATATTTTGCTAATAATTGTATTAGCATTAATAGCAGAAATTCACTTTTATCACTCTATTCTAGAGCACCTATACAAGCATGAGTAATTAACCAAATATCATTATGGCAGTGTTAATCAAATTCCCAGATTACATAATCGAATGGTTTATTGCTTGGCAGTCCATAAGAAGCTTGAGCACTGGAAGTGATATCTAGAACTGTGATCCATGGACCCAGAGCTCTAGTCTGCCACTCTACCACAGCATTAAATTACAGAGCATTGCCAGACTAATTTCTTGTCAGTGGCGTTGGCCAATGATGAGCACTGGATTTATCATATCTAGCAGCCATCTTTTTTTCTATTATATGATTCAAGCTAATGATATAAAATTTCATAACAAAAATTTGGAATCCAAGACAACCTGTTTGTATAGCTATGTAAGTCTGATGTTTTACTCAAGAAAATCAGTAGGTACTTTTAATCTTTTTGCAAAATAATGAAGAAATATTGAGGTTGTCTATCTATAAAAAAGATATTACGCATGGGAGGATAAACGTAAATAGCCATGTGTGTGTGTGTGTGTGCTGAAAATCAGATATATTAATCTTTAACTTGATTAAAGTTTATATCTGTGCTAGAGAAAATCTCTAGTTTAATGAACGATTAGTAATAATCATTACGTGTTTATCAAAAATTGATAATGTAAAAGTTGGGAGTTGAGTAAATTGACGCTTGAAAATAAAAATGAGACAATTTGCTCTACATAAATAATCTTCATTTAATAAAGATATATATGAGCGATGATAACCTGGCCCAACTGATGAGTGCTGGTTCAGCACGAAATGCATCTTGGGGATTATTTGTCTTTTATTGTATCTTTATTTATATGAAATTATTTATGAAATAAAAAAAGAATGGAGAAATATGGAAGTTGTCTATCTATAATATTATGTACTAAACAATGCCACATAACATCTACTTTACATTTAATATTTATAATGACAACAAATCATTCTACTCCTATCATGTGCTTCTCAGCAATTCAATAACTAATCTAAAGATCTGGGTGAGTTGATACTTGGTGAACATTGATTATTTATGCCTATAGACAGGTTATGTGTCCTCAAATAAAAAAAAAGGGTTATAATGCTCTTAAATTATGTATATATGCTATATAATAACCAAATAATATATTCTACGAAAATAAAATCAGATAATCTATAGACATTAACATAGATTACAGGATCTCCAAAAAAAAATATGGAAAAAAAAAAAAAACAGATGAAATTCATGCAGGAAATCTCATTTACAAATTTTGAGTTGATAGTCAGAAAAAAACTTTTCCCATTTTCCAGACTCTAAGCAAATATTTGAAAACATTTGTTTAAAAAGCTATTTTGGACAGAGATCCATCCCTAATTTCAAACTTGTTCCAAGTCAAAACCCATTAAAGTAATGCATAACTCTTGGGTAATGGACATATGGGCATTGTGCAATCTTAATAATTAGACTACTTTGATGTTAAACAATCCAAACAAGAATTTCAATTTATAATATATATTAATTTAAATTCCATATGATGTTCTTCACAGTTGCTCTGAAATATCAATAACTTTAATTTCCAAAATACATAATAAAAATTATCTTGCTTTGAATAGTAGTAGGTGGTGAAATATAATTGAGTTACTAATATTGAAATATAAAATTTAAATCACAAAATAATCACTAGATGGGGTACTAAATCAAAAGTTCTCTAAATAATACAGAAAACAAACTGGACAAAAGTTTGTTTTTAAAAAAGCATGTTATGAAGCATAATTGAGTTATTAATTTTTATAAAAGTATTTAAATATAAAATTTTAAATTATAAAACAGTCACTAGATGGGGCATTAAAACAAAAAAATTTCTAAATGTGGATGTGTGGGATTTTTTTTTTAGTAAGAGGGAGTTATATAATAAAGATGGATTGCATTTAGCAAAAGAAGGAAGTGAAGTTTTAGGGTGTTTGGTTTATAAATATAGTACTGGAAATTTATAAAGGAAGATGGTGGGGGTTTAAAGTGCAGTGTTATCAGAAAAACAATAGATAAAATGTAAGCAATAAACAAAGGGTAGCTGATTTAGATATATATGAAGATGTGGATAGGGAATGGGTCTGTAAAATTAAGAGTAAGTTATTTATAAATGTAATGGAGAAAAAAGGGACAAAAGAATTTATAAAAGAATTGTTAGGAAAGACCAGAAGAGTGGCTGGAATTAAACAAAGCAGTTAAAAATAAAGAGCTTGAAGTAGTAGCAGTAATGGAAAGACATCTAAGAGAAGAAGAACCTAGACTGGAAGATTTGGTATGGCAGGGTATAAATAGAAAAAAAAAGAAGAGAGAGGTGATGGTATAGGAGTTATGTCAAAAAAATATTTAAATACTGTTAAATGTCAAGAACATTTGTGGTTTGAGATAAGGTTAGGAAGACAAAAATAGATGGAGACTATTGTGTATATAGCCATTGAAGATAGTCAAACTATAATGGAGTGGAATAATAGCATATACAAATGCCTAGTTAAAGATATACAGAATTTCAAAGAAAGTAGAAAGAGAATAATGATTATAGAGGATATGAATGGGCATAAATGAAGAAATTGATGATGTAGATAACAAGAATAGACAGCTTTTGAAGAATTTATCAAATAGTTATGAGGAACAATACACATGGTCTAGAAATAATATATTTCACACAATATATCATGTATTAGTAGAGCAAAAGGAAATAAATAAAGTATGGAAAATTAACGTATTTGATAATGGAGAGTATGTAATAGTGATCATAATTTTTTTATAATAGAAATGGTTAGTAATGTGATAGAAAATAGTAATAAAAGTAAAAAGAATAATGAAAGATGTGGATAGAGAATGAATGATAAAAATAAGTTAGAAGAATATAAAATAAAAGTTGAAGAAATCATGGAAGAGTTGGTTGGGGCTGAATATAAGAAGGACTGGTCTGGTGAAGAAGAAAAAGTAGCAAATAAGATTTTAGGTGAGAATATTCAGAAGAATAAAAGTATTTGGAAAGTGAGAATTAGTAAAAGTGTAAAAGAGAGGGGGAAAGTATGCAGAGAATATATGTGTGTTATTAAGAACAAAGAAAGTGAGAAAGATGTTAATGTTAAATAGAAAAAGTATTATAAAAAAAAGTTGCCTAAAATAGATAATTATATAGAGAGATTGAAATTGAATAGTAAATTATTGGAGGCTATTAATAAAAGTGGAAGAGATGGGAATAAAAAAGTTTGGAAATACATTAAAAGAAGGAATGTAGGGGAGAGAGAAATAGTATTACTAGATGATGAGGGAATAGAGTGTAGCTCTAGAGAAGAATTAGAGACCATTTTAAATAAGTATGTAATGGATATACAAATAATGCTAGATGTGAAGGACAGAGTGATAACAAACATAAAAGTATATAGGAATGGAAATATTAGGTTTACAGAAAATGAAGTGAATGAGGCAGGGAAGAAATTGGAAAGGCAAGAGGTTTAGTTTGATGAGTAGCAGAGTGGTAATGAATTTAGGACATAGTGCAAAATTAAACCTATTATCATATTTTAATAAGATGGCACATAAGAGAGATATTCCGGATAGTTGGAATATTACAATAGTAAGGCTATTTAAAAAGAAGGATAAGGATCACAGAAAGTTAAGCAATTATAAATCAATAGCGGTAACATCAGTGTTACATAAAGTTTTCATATATATGGTGGCTGGATGGCTCGCAAAATGGATGGAAAAATATAATATAGTGGGAGAAATGCAAGGAGGTTTTCGATCGGATAGATGTACAGGAGTTTATTTGTAGTTACACAACTTATACAGATAGACAGTTATATATGGTTTTTATAGACATAGACAAGGCATATGATAGAGAAAATAGAAATAGTTTATGGATAAATTTAGTAAAGTATGGAGTTATAGTGAATCTTATTGAGAGATTGTATGAAAATAATTAATATACATATCAATTAGGGACTATAGAATCAGTTAAAGTTAAAAATTTGGTGGAACTAAAGGAAAGATGCCCTATGTCACCTATTTTGTTTTTTATTGTATTTGAGAGAAATGAGAGAGCAACAGAAAGACTAGGAAGAGGAGTACAGATATCATTAATAGGTGGCAAGGTAGTATATACATTATCGGATCCTTTTATTTGTGAATGATGTCTTCTTGTGCACAGAAAGAAGGGACGATATGGAAGTTATGGTGAGAACATGCGCAAGGGTGGGTAAAAAGATGGGGATAGAGACAAAATGAAGTAAATTATTTTAAAAAAGCTACTCAAATGATCATGTCAAATAATTCAGTAATTCTACCTTGTATGATAATTCATGTGTGGAAATCCAGTTATTAACATTGCTTTTTTTTTTTTTAAAAAAAAAGGATAATCAGAATATTTAAATGCATAAACTTCCAGTCATTATTTTTGACAATCTAATTGTTTAAAGATTTACCTTAAAATTTATTTATTTATAAAAATCAACTCATTATTTCAATTTCTAACTTGCACTGGCATTAGTTAGGCCAGCAATATCTGAAGGAGAGAATAATGCTATCCAAAACACTATATTGTATATTAACTTATGTGTTAGATCACTAGCTGAATAAATTTGAAAAGTATTTTCCAACATTATTTACATTCTAAAATCATTTACTAATTCAATTAGACAATAGAAATTATCCACATATTAACTAAAAATGTTTCCATTGCAAATTTTAAAACAATAATAAAAATTTATCAACCTATAATTACTATACATTAATTTCTAGTTTGAATATATTCTCTTTCTTAGTTAAGTAAATAAAAAGTATCAATAGTTTTTTTAAATTTAATATATATATATTTAAATATGGATATTTAGAAAAAAGTCATCAGATCTTATTTATATCTCGGGTATCTCAAATGTATACGCTGCTAGCATGTCTCATAATTTTTACCTTTAAATTACTTGTAAAACCACACACTATAACTTTTACTATTTTTATAAGCTTATCTAAAAGATTTATTAATTAATATTACTTTGAATCATATCTTAAAAATCATCAAATAAACCCTTTAACTGTACTTTATCAATACAAAGTTTGTACTCTACTTGATTCTCTTTTAACATTAATGGAATTAGAAATTCCTTAAATAGCATTTATTCCACAGAAACTGCAATGTCTATTAATTAATCTGTCATTTTAATCTTCTAATATCCTTTCTCTTCAGTAAAAGTATTTTAAAATAGAATATCGCATTGCCAATTTCATATTGCTTAAAATTAGAGACAAAAAGGCAAACATTTCTAAAGCGAGATTAATAAACTTTCACAGCAATGTAATTACAACCATGATACTAAATCTGAAATTGTACATATATGATATCCCTACATATGGGAAAAAAATCATATCAAAATGCAATTAATCTTTTGTTTTCTAATAGTTAGAAAGCACTTTATGAACCAATACTGGATTTTTGAGTTGGTAACAAATCGAAAAATATCCTGGGGTTTGCTTGAAATCATAAGCTATATAAAAAATTTTCCCAAGTCCAGAGTTGAATCCTAAGTCATGAATATGAGTAAGAAAAAATGAAATGAAATAAAAAAAACCAGCTCACCATTGAACTTTAATAGAATATATTTTATCAGTACCAGTTATGATTAGCATTTAATGCAATATTTACTTTCATTTAGAACTAAATAAAAAAAGATTATGCAGATGAGGCTAAAAGACCTCAATATAAACTGACCATAAGAAATTGCTTGCAGTGAATATATATATGTATCAGTGATGAAGTATGACTTTTTTAGAAACAGAAGCACACTACACCTTTTTTTTTTAGGTTTTCATTTTACTTGCCGCTATGTAATAGCTAATATTGAAATGGTATATTACCTTCGTTATATGTTTCATCTATTTACTCCTACACCTCTATCTGTGCCATGTTTAAACCCTTAGATACTTAACATAGTTGTAAATATGACACCGCACACATACTGATGTCTGTAATATAATTGGTATAGCTATAAAGCAGCAGATAGTTATTTTAAAGTCATATATGTTTTAATTTATCGTTTATTTAAATTTAAAAGTCAATTTATATTTTATACACTTAAAATCCCATGTATAATGTGTAGTTCGCATACAACCGTGATACATATATACCATCATGTTAGATCATTTCATAAAATTTATAAGTTTGATTTAAAATAAGTTGTAAAAAAGAATCACTCATACGCACCATTTTGGTTTTGACAACAATATTTTCTTAAAATTACATTTTTCTTGTAAACAAGATTTAGTCAACTAGAAGTATTGCTAAATCTTGGCGGTATAGAAATGATCAAACTTACCCAAAAACATCCTGTTAAAAGAGTAAAACAAAGGATAGAAGTTATTTTAGTAATTAAATATATAAAAGTTCGAAGGTGCTAATGGACTTACTCACAGAATATAATTTTTTTATTAAAATTATGAGTTGATCTCAGCCCAGTATAAACAGACTGGATTTTATATTATAAAAAATACATTATATAATTTAAAGAAGCATCACTGCTATACTCCACGCCGTTTTTAATTTTAATATGTCGGAGTAGAAAATGGTGATCTCTAGTCCCATCCTACATGTGAAATGGCATATCATCATCATCATGGAAATGGAAAAACGTTACTGCCAATGGCCTGCTGCAAGGAGTTTGCAACTAAAACCATGCTGTCTATCCGGAGATCAATATTTGTTACCATCTGCCATCCAGAAATACTGACAGATAAGCTGGTGAGAAGTGAGGTAACAACTCTTCAAACATAGCAGAGAGCTCTAAATGTACTTTAAAACTTAGTCTTTAAAGCTATAGCTTATAATTTAAATTAAACATTCAAAATTTAACTGTTTAATTTCTTGACTAAAGTAAATATGAAACCCTATTATAAATCTTGCCTAAGATTATGTTTGTAAACTTTAAATGTACTTATTATAAAATAGAATCTATTTTCTATTCTATACAGTGGTTGTGCGTATATTTTTTATCTATTTTATTTCTCAAAATTTAATTTTATTATATTTAATTTTATAATTCTTTAGCAAAGATATTATAATTCATATCTTCAACTTAATAAGCCTAGATAAGATGTATTTAGCTTATTTTGTCCGCTGTTTCGAAATCCTATTGTATTAAGAATAATAACTGACCACTCTGCGCTCGTTATTATGATATTTTTGATTTAGTTTTATATTAATTAAATATTGATTATGATTTGCACAATTAGAATTATAAATTGAGTTTAAAAGATTCATCTTATCAAAGTAATAGTCTAGCCATAGAGATACAAATGGATGTATATTTCACAATGTATTATTAATTTGATCCTATTAAATATACTTTTCTTCCCTAGTGAAAGTATCTATTAAACTAGATTAAGCCTAACACTATTATACTTATATAATCTGGCCTTACAGTATACAAAATAATAATAAGGTGATGGCCTACATTACATTTTGGTACCTTCAATGGTGAAGATCGCTAGGTCATGAAGTCCATCTAAAAGTACAGTGTGTTTTTATTTTACTTGCTGCAACAATTTTTACATAATAGCTAATATATAAATATTACGTACATCTAGAAAAATCTGGAACACTTTTATATGTTAATCAGACTGTGATTAGTTTAAATATAGATAATACATTATCAATATATTTTTATCTTGCAAATGCTTTTAAAATTCTTGCGTTTTAATTGTAAATTAGATTTTAGCATTGTGTGAACTTCTTATAATCAATCTATAATGCATTGGTCAAACTCATTCCTTGCCGAAGGTAAAAACAATTCAACTGTTGGTAAAAAATTGAAAGTTATCAGAAATTCCTTACAATAAAAATATAAAAAAAAGTTTGAATAGTTCGTTCTTCTTTTTTTATGATTAGCAAAATAGCTTATACACTAATGTACTTATTGTTCTTACTACACTATTGTATGTGCAACTTGTTGGATCGATTTTATGAGGTTAAATATGTACATATTTCAATGAATTTTAATTAAAGCTTTTGAAAATTGCAGTGGTAGAATAGCAGACTTTGGGGTTCAAACTTATTTTCGCTTACATAATTCTAATTTTTATTTTTTTGTTTCTAAGTTATTATTTTTTGTTTTCTCTCGTTCTCTCTCTTTAAAGAGTATTTATGAGTGAATGTTGAGGACAACATGGAAATCATTCATTTTTATCATAAAATAATATTAATTGGCATAGCCATACACACTGCATAGAAATAATTAAGCAAGACATATATAATTGTAATTTGTAATTTCTTAGACTATTATTACTAACAATACAAATATAGACTTGAGAAGATGGTTTTCAAACAATTTAAGAGTTAAAATTTAAGATTAGACTAATTACTATTTGACTTGATACATAGCAGTAATATATATATATATATTATTTAATATAATGCTAATATGTAATCACTAGATCAATAAATTATCCAAGATGCTAATTATATTAGTGTCTTGATGTAGTTTACGAAATCTAGTATTAAAAATTAGGATTGAAATATTAGTTCAAGAATTGATGATTAAACTGATATGTGAAATTGCTATTAAAAATATTTTCATCCTATATCACAAATATTAATTATGCATATTACAAAGTTCATTGTCATTTTTAAATATAGTTTAATAAAATAATTGCATTATTAATAAAATTGAGAAGCAGTCTATTAGTAATAATAATACATATAACCATCCTAGCAAATAGTCTAAAAGTTGTACCAAAATGCAAAAAAAAAAAAAAATACTAATAAAAATTCTCAAAAATGTTAATTTCATTTTTATGAGGTCTAATACTTGTAAAATATATTCAATGAATTTAAGATTGTTTTTAGAATTGTTTGGTCTTCTCAATTTAAGCATTACTTTGATCCTAACAACCTCACCTTTTCTATATTCTTTTTCTATTTATAGGGTTTATGTGTATGGAATCTGTTGTTGTTTTATTAAGTGTTTCAGTTTTAACTAATACACTTTAATTAGGCTAACGTAAATCTAAACAAAAATATAATCAAAACCAGCTCTTTTTTTCTTCAAATGTACAGAAGATTAATAAAAAACTTGTACAAACTGATTTAATCACCTTCTAAACTGATTTTTTTTTTTTTTTTAAAAAAAACAACAACTTTTAATTAAAAAAAAACAAAACAACAAACAATTTATATTAATTCCATATTTATTCATTTTTAGTTTAAATACTTTCAAAGTAAAATTACACAAGAACTCTTTCTCTAAATACTGTATATAGATAGATTTTGTGCTAGAATTTAAATTTACAGTCTTTCGTTAATTTTTTTTTTTTTAATTTTATATAATTTTGTTACTTAAATGAAAAATTATCTTATAACATATATATAGAAGATTATAGTACTAATGTAGTGATGTTTCAACTGGATCATATCTGCCATTAGTTGTATTTGTAATACATGAAAGAAAATAAATGCCCATCCAGAAAGTTTACAAATTTTTAATTGATGAAAAATAGATTACACTAAGAGAGATCAAAACATATGAAGTAACTTCGTTATGATAAAATGTCTATAACAAATAATAGTGAAATGATATTTCATAATCACAGTAAACAATAAAATTAAATTATTTTTTTTCTTTAATTCATAATTGATTTACTTTTATATTCTTTCTACTTATATAAAGTATTAGGATGTATTGTTTTAAAATTACAATTTTATATTATTATTTCTTCTATCTTTTTTCCTTTTAAAGAAGAAAATTTTAAAAAAGAGGCGAGGCAATGAAAAGTCTTAAAAAACAATTTTAAAATAATGTAATTAATAATTTTCTTTAAGAAATAATTTATAAACTCCATATGATAATATTCTTTAAAATTTTGCAATTCATTTATTGAATAACTTCTGTATAGCCAGCAAAATCATTCATCTAAGAATGAAGGGCTGCTAGATTAATGTTATTGCACTTGTATATATATATATACCCCCCCCCCCTTTAACATTCAATAACTTTTAAATAAAAAATTTGTTTTATGCAAATTGATTTCATTAAAAACAATATTAAAAAAAAATGTTATTCTTAGCATAATGATTTGTAACAACATCAATAGATATTTTTGAAAACATCAAGATTACAAGACTCAATGTAAGTTGAACAGAACTGTGAAGTATTTCTTAATAATATAGATATAATAAACACCTCCATACTTCCCCCCATTCTTTTTAAATTCACTTAAATAAAGATATAATAAACGACAAATGACCCCAAAGATGCATTTCGTGCTGAATCAGCACTCATCAGTTGGCCCAGATCACTATCTCTCATATATATCTTTATAACAATTCTTAATAATACTAATTATTGCAAGACAATTTCTAATTTATTTATTTATATTTTTTTGGACTCTAGAATAATAATAATAAAAAAAATATTGTCTATTGAGTATGGAATAAAATCTGTGTAAATAAAAATCCAAATTCAACCTTATTGCATATCTGACTGATTATGAATCGCATTTTAATTTTTATTCCCAGCAACAACAAATCATTAATTTTTTTTTTTTGGGGGGGGGGGGGGGGGGGACAATTTAATGTAATAACAAATCTGTTAAAAATAATAGTAACAGATAAAAACCAATAATCATCTAAAACTCTGCTCAAGATTTGGTAACTATTTTTAATCATTTTTAACCATTTCATAATCAAATCTTTTCAAACAGATAAAATTTGTACCATTTTTGTATTATATTAAATTTGAGATAATATTAAGTCTATTATAATCCAAAAAAAATAAGATTTGAAAGTAAAACATTGTCAAATATTAACTATCATGAATCTTACTGTTGTAATCATAATCAATTTAGTTTTAAAACAAACAAAAACCATTACCATTGTGAAGGAGTACTCATATAAACTCTTCTTAGATATCAAACTGAGTTAAATATTTTATTACACTTAAAACATTAGTAAAAATCCACAATACAATTTAATTAAAAAAAAACCTGATGCTGGTTATTTTATTATTCAATGATTATAAAAAAAAAAACAACAGATAAGAACATTCATGAAACTATACAAGAAAATTAGTTAACTAAGTTCCGATTCTGAATTACATTTTTTTGCGTGTGTTTTATCTAGAACTTTGATATTTTATTTATAAAACAACAAAAAATAACAAAACATATTTTACACAAGACAGGTAAAGAAATAGAGAATTGTTGGCATAATAATGTATCAAATGTTGAAAGAATAAATATATACAAGATGAAAAGATGAATGCGGTAGTGATATTGAAGAAAGATAAAAAATAAAATATTGGAAATTACAGTTATCAATCTTCTGTATATACAAAAACAATGTGTTCAAGCCAAGGCAAACCCCCCCCCCCCCCCACAAGCGGGATATTGAGAACAGTAGATAAAATCTAACTATTAAAAGAAGTTATTATGATAACCAATAAGTAGGAGCACATTTATAGATTATGAAAAGATTTGACTTTTAACTATTTCTTCAGTAATTAACATTGACAAACATCAAGGCACAGACTCAGAATATCATCAAATTATGAAAAATATTTATCAAAATGAATTGTTGTGATTAAATTATATGATAGCAGAAAGAAGATTAACATTGATAATAATATGCAAGAAGATATTTCTATTTCTTTAATACTTTTATTAATAAAAAGTGAGAAAGTATTTTATGGCTAAAATATACTGCTAAAAGGAAAAAATAAACAGAGGTTAGAATGCAATGCTAAGATAATGAAAATAAAAGGGAATTATTGAAAATTTCCAGATTTTGTGGATATGCTTATTTTCGCAAATAATGCTTCACAGTTTCAGAAATGTTACAAAAGCTATTAGGTTAAACAAGAAAGATTTAAAAATTAAATCTAAAGTTATGTTCAATGGCTTTTCAAAAAAGAAATAAAAAATTTATATATTTAATCATCTTATTAATTTAATATGTTTGACAATAGAAATAAATCAATGATATTAATTACAAAATTAAGCTCAGATAAAGTGTTAGTGAAAAAAATAATATTAAAACAAATATCCCTATATGCTTGAAAAGATTTTTAATAAATGCATTTTAGAAATGTTTACTTATGGCTACAACAGTTGAATATTTAATACAAAAGCAAAGTAGAAGTTGCAGATCACATAGCAAAGATGGGGGAGACATATGTTGGAATTAATAAAAAATGATTGAAAGAAAATTTAAATGATTAAAAGGTGAAAAAAAAACAGGTATTTTTGACATTATAAAAAAAATTGAGAAATTAAATTGCATCTGGGTCAGACCTATCCTTAGATGAAATGACAGAAGACAGACAATTGAAGTTTTACAATGGATTTCATACAATTGTAAGAAACCTTGAGAGAGATCATGTATAAAATAACCGGATGAATAAAGTTTATTGAGTGACATGAAGAGAAGCTATGGATTGTAGAATGTAATGTAAATTAAATTTAAAATTCATTTTTCAGTAGATAGTGTAAAATAACTGGCTGAATAAAGTTTATTGAGTGACATGAAGGGACGCAATGGGTAAATTAAATTTAGAATTCATTTTACAGTAGATAGTGTAACAGATGGGTAACGGAAGTGGTCAAGGTGGAGTGGTGGTAAAATCATCAAATAATTAAAATATTAAGGTAAAGATATTACAAAATATTAAAGTAAGAATGATATAAAGGATGTTTACATAATATTTAACATCCGAAATATATAAGTAATGCTATATATATTACAAAGAGAGGGCATGAGATAATGAGAAATCTGAAATCAGCACAGTTCAATTCCTTAGAGCAACTAAAAATATAATTAGCCATACCGAGAAATCTGAAATCAGCACAGTTCAATTCCTTACAGCAACTAAAAATATAATTAGCCATACCTCAAACAGCATTATCAATAAGTATAAGTAATTATAAGTACTAAATAATACTCAAAATACCATTCATCATTATGAATGACCAAAATCAAAATACATCAATACACTAAATCAACAGTCAATCTGGTGACTGGATTTGAAATGGGTCTTCTGTAGACCAGGCTAAGTATTGAGTCTTTGCCAGCTTGGGCAATTATTTAAACATAACTTGGATGCATCAACTGAGTGCTAATCCATTAGAATACATAATCATCAAAACAATAATGCCGGGATATTAAAACATGCTGATCATTATCAATGCTCTGGCCACTTAGTACCATTAATGTATTGTCCAATTATAAAGTTAACTTTTAATAGACTAAACTAAAATAAAATGCAGTGCAGGGGCTTTAAAGAATATTCTCTTATGTGTCAACCAGGATGATGATTGATCATCAGTGGATGCCCCTTAAGCACTAAATACATCCCCATTTATATATCAGTTGTTGTACATTAATCTAGCTCAGAACACAAGCTCATAACTGTTATAGTGATTAAGAGATGATTTAATAGAATTTTAACTGAATTCAAGTTTATTAATAACAATATACAAAAAAATAGAAATTAAGGTTTCCAGAATATGGTTCTACAATTAGAAGCCTTCTGATTTTGATTAACATACAATAATAATAAAAAAATCATCACATTATGATTTACATAAATAATATACACAATTCAAGTTATTACATTAATTTACATATATTTTCCAATATTTAAAACCAGACAGCACACAAACATGTGGCTTAATATAAAATGAACATTTTTGAATTGATATTTAATACTAAAAAAAAATTAAAATTTACATATAAATGTTTATTTTACAGACATTGGTATTTGCAATAGTATTGACATATATACGCACACATACATGTATGTGCTTGTAATTTCTGAACATATTTAAATTGTCCTATAATAATACATGATTAAAATTTTTAATTTTTATTTTTAATAATACAATTACCTATATTAGGTTTACTATATAATTGCACAAATATGTGCGTTACGATTAATTATATAAATGAAATTCATTTTCTATCATATTTGATAACATAATTAACATACATGTGTGTGCGCATTGAATTGCAGTCACACAGAAGTCTACATCATATACTTCATTTTTGTCAAAATAAAATTAATTTGATTTAACATATATGTCGTACGTGTACATGCGCACATTGATGTTTACATTTTCAACCTGACAAAATAAAGTTATTAAAATGTACTTTCCATAATTAATTCCTTGGTTAATATTAAGAGTACATAAAATTCATATACGCATGTGTAATATATACAATTTGAATAAGATATTAAACTTTATTATAGCCTTCTCTCTCTCTCTTTTTTTTTTAAAGTATAATCAATTTTTGACAGAAAAGTTATTTTTTATGGGGTAACTCTTAACTAATTATAGTTTTCTTTTTTAAAAGGAAATAGTTACTTTTATGACAGGTCACTTTTTGATTGTTGATTAATTAATTATCAACGCTTTGAGAATCGTCTATTCTTTACTTTTTGATTTTTAATACAAACAAAATTATTTTTGCATTTTAAATTATATATATATACATTTTTAATGTCATTTTTTTATAAGAAATTATCAAAACAATTTCTTCAAAAAAAATATATATATATCAAATGGTCTTTCTTTTTGATGTTTGACTCAAGCAAAATTATTATGTTATAATTTTAAAAGTCATTTTAAGAATTTTTAACTAACTCACCAACTATATATATGCTACACATTTATCTGTGGTTCCCTGTACGTACAATAAACAGTAGCATACATATAACAGTTATTCAAGCTTTCTCTTGGTAAGCTTGGTGGTCTGAGTGCGATTGGTTTATAGTCACATCAGGAAAAGAATAATTCAGGTATGATTGGAATTCTCCCTTCTGTCTAGGGATTAATGAGCTTCAGGCCAGCAAACTGTTTTTGTCATGATTTGGAGATATGAATATCAACACAAAAAAGTGAGTCATTTCCTCCATGTGAATTCAAACTCCACCCCATTGAACTGTAGAGCAACTGCTTTCTCCTGTCTTGACTTTAGCTACAACTTCATGGGAACTCTGTTCAACTCTGCAACTAGCAAACTATTCTGCTTCTCAAAAATATTATTAGCCAAGCCTTCTGGCCAGCTCTTATAAAATATATTTAGCCAGACTTAATACCAGACTCTTCTGGCCAGCTCTTGCAAAAGCTACAACCCAAACTTTGCAGCTGGCCAATTTGGCCACTACTTCTCAAAATATTAAAACCAGACTCTTACAACTGGCTATTTTGCTACAGCTAACTACTTCATAAAATATTTTAGCCAAACTGAACTGATATTTTTTTATCAGTCCTTCTTATAAAAGTCATGTGGAGGTAATAAAAACAATTTAATTGAAAACAAGTTTGAATTATTTATCAAAGTGTGATATATTTTACTTAGATAAAGAAATTTATCAATCAATTAAAAGATTTCAAAATTATACAACAGAAATTTTTATAATTATCAGAAACATGCTGGTTTTTAAATTTCAAAATCAGAATAATAATAATTTATTTAGACCTTTTTTAAATGTTTTAATTTATAATAAAATTTTGTTTTAAGTTGGGAATTAGTTAACCCTTTACAGCCATTATTACTCCAGGTGAAATGTAGAAAAATATCTACAAAAATTTATGACTGTTTTTCTACTTTTCCTTTACTTTATATATATATGTGCACACACAACTATATTACTGTGTGCCATGTAACCCAACCAGTTACAATAGAGAATACTTGAAAATGATAATATTACACACATAATCATTATTATTATTGTTATATATATATATCAATGATTATTAAAGTTTATGATATTGAAATGAATACTTGTACAAGTGGCAAACAATAATAAATTAATCCAAATAATTATCAAACTTTATTGCTTGATCACAATATCCTTATTGTAAAAACATGAAAATTTTACTGGCATACACAAAAACAAAAATCCTAAATCAAGTTAAGTTTTTAAATTCATCTTACCTGCCCAGGCTGTGATAATGGAGGTGGAGGAGCTTGCAAAGATGGCAAATCATCTATATTTTGATGGCAGCTGATCAGATTTTCAGGTGGTGCAACTTGTATCTGAAGCGGCTGCAAAATGACTTCTCCAATGGAGGAGGACAATTGCAAACTTTCAAAATTTAAATTCTCCATTGTGCTGACAAAATATCACCTGTCTTTCTTCAAGTCATAGTAACTCATCTAAAAATAAAATTTTAATCTAAATTGACAAATTATTCAATTGACCTGCAAGTGCAGAATACATAAAAACATAAAATATGGCAGATTATTAAAAAAATTTTAAACAAGTCAAATATTTTACTTATTTGAATATATAATGTTCAAATTTTCTTCTGTACTCAACACAGCATAGTTGAGCTATTATAAAAATCAGATACGGCGCATATGTTAAAAAGGTGAAATCTTTTCTCTTTAATTACTCGAATATAGTATTGAACTCACTAAAAGTTGACAAACCATATATAAGTGATAAATTGAATTATTTAAAAACAAAGGAATTTCAACAGAATACATATTAAAAGCTTTGAAATCTGGCAATAAAATGAAAGATATTTTCTCTAATAAAAATGTACTTAATTATCAAATGACAAAATTTTTATTTAAAACAAATATTTAATATTTGCCTGAAAATGAATAATGATGGCATTTAATTGTAATTACATATTGGAATATTTTAATCATTTAATTTAATAAATTAAATGTTTTTAGAAAAATTCAAACTTTATACATAATAATCCACAGGTTAGGATATAGCACAATATTTTGAAAAATATTAATCTCTTTTCCTCAGATGGTGCTGGCCTAGTTGTTTACAGCAATACTTTAAATTCAGTATTCATTAATGTAAAAGTCAACATTTGACTCTGATGCCTGTACAATCAATTGTCAGACCAGCAACATCTGAAAAAGAGAGGAGAAAAATAACATTTAAAATATTGTGTTAAATACTAATTATGTGTTATTATCAGTCGAATATTCTTGGAAAAATAATGTTTAAATTTTTCTAAATATATTTAAAATTAGTCTAAATGATGAAAGAAGTCCAATATTTAGTACTTTTACCAATTTAGAATAGAATGAAACTAATCCAGACAATCCATCATAAATAATGATTCTGGTTAAATATCAAAATATTTCTTGATATGGACAATATATAGAATAATATTCCATTACATTTATTCCATCATAGAAATAAATGTCATCTTTATTTAAGATTTTTAATACTCATCTTTATTTACTGATTAAAATAATAATCTTTGACCTGCAATTTTGTTTTTGATAACACATAAAAAAGTAAATAAACTGTTTTTCATTAGGACAGGTTATTGGTTATCGCTTTTAATATTATTTAGACTAGTATTTTCAATTTTAAAGTAACAACATAAATTTTAATAAGCCTTTTTTTTTTTCTAAAAGGTTTATTAGACTTTGAATTTACATGTTTACATACAGTGATAAACTAAATTTATCTATGATTCACAATGCATATTTTGATTTTAATGTAATTTTACACCATAGAACTTCATTATCTCTAAATATATTTTTAAACCGACATACTCACATATGATATACAATGATATTAGTAAACACACTACGTTACAACCAAATGACAAAAAATAATAGTCATTTTCATCAGTCACCCAAATCCAATCAACGATTAATTGTTGACCGTAGATCTGCATCACAATACACTAAAGAACCCACGAAGTGAGTTATCTTTAACTCAAACCTGGATTCCAATGGTCGAAATTCCCAAAGACTTGCAAGTCCAAACAGTAAAAGTCCGTAAAAACAATCTGTCCATACATGTTCCGTGGATGGCATCAATGATATGCCCACTGTCCAGGCCCTTCTCTGAGATGCAGTAAACCATTTAGTCATCTCAGGGTAAATTGCATGCTGAAGCTTTCTTTCCATAATTACTCTATCCTTGATTAAAATTCTTAGATAACTCCGCTGCAACTCACATTTAATATCTTCAACTTTTATCCGAAGAGATGACAGGTTGCAACCATACTTCAAATCTGTTCTGCTCCCATCTACCTTTATATTTATCATCAATCACTAGTTATCAATCTTGGTCAAAGTAAACACTGAAATCTGTTTCATCTAGCTCATCAAGACCTGTAGTTTCTAGATTTCCATGGTCTAGATTCAAATTGTCAATTTCACATTTCTTATGTTCTAAATCCTTATCATGAAAATGTCCATCACTTTGTGCTTCCTTTGCTTCAGGAACCTCCAAAAGGATCATTGTCTGATCTATGAATTCTTTAACATCAGCATCTGAGTGGAATTTCTATCCCATACTATCAGAGACAGGTAAAAGCTGGGGCACAATCGACTCTTCATCATGGATGCTTACCTTATACTCCTTTCCTTTTATATTATTATCTGGCGAATCAGCATCCGAGTAACTCTTATTTGATTTTTCTGTTTTTTGAACTACTGAGTTGCAAAGGGAGTTGCTGGCATCCCTTTTTTGGCTGCTGGCCTTCCTCTAACTTTTGGCAGTTGTCATAACTGCACACTCCATTAACATATCAGAATCTAAGTCTGTGCCAGAATTCGTAGATACCCAGAGAGTTTTCTCCAATGACTGTGGAATGGTGTGAATCATTTGTTCTGAAGGCTGTGATAAATCCAGCTTAATCGGTTGTGACTTTTTACTTTCTTCTAGATTTGATATAAAGTGTTGCTTATCTTATGTAGACCCAGGAATACAGTTGTGTAATTTAGTCTTCCTAAGCTTATAATTCGGGAATATCCTAGAGGGACAAATCCCTGACAAGGTCATCCCTCAACCTGCAGTGGAAGCACTGTGGCGGTATGCCCCCAAAAAATATTATTAGAGGGGCTGACTCCGTGCAGTGGATCGTGGGAATGTCTGTAGGTGATACTCCCTTATTGAGGGTAATTGAAAAGAGCGCAGAATTTGTGAATACAGGAATGTTCGCCCTTTTCTCGAGGAGATACCTAAATTTTGATATTACTCCATAGGGTCTGAGGATTTTCTGAAGATCAAATTGATTAAAACTCAGATAACAGTTTCGAATATGGCCGGTCAATATCACCAGCCTATTCATGTCGATTGTATATAAAATTTTGTTATCAACGAATTTCATTGCCCCTTAGAATATTTGCTTTTGAGTGGGATTGTGGCATTCCACAATTACATAACGGTTGTTTGGATGATATATATTTTATACATATGAATCCATATATTTTTTGCTGTGATTTGGCTACAGAATTTATCAATTGGAAATGTAAATAAGTCTTTATTTTGATTGGTGACGGCAAAAATTAGTTTTTCCATTCACATAATTTAAAAAAGATCGATGTAATTGTGGTGGAATAGTAGAGTTGAAATCATCTATGTTAGTTAATTCCACTTGATCCAGCCTTGATAGAGATATGTCCATATCAGGCACCTCATTTTGAATAATAACTGGACATTCATCCTCCAGCATATTGAAAGATCAGGTATATTTCGTGAATCATAATAAAAAATAGAGGTGCTCTTATTAAAATTTTGTAAAATTTTAGCGTATGATATTTTGTTGTCATCTATATTTTGATGAAAACCCTGAGTGACAAAGGGTGTGGACTTATTAGAATTATCTTCAGAAATAGCATGAAAATTATATATATCTTTTATAGGATTAGTAGTTATTTTTTATTAAAAAGATATTAGGATGTTTCTTACTTTTAGAAAATAAACCAGGATAATGATCTACCTTCAGGCCCTCTTCCCTGTGTTCCAAACTGGTTGGTTTGCCTCTATCAGACAAAATGTTGTCCTTTGAAGTGATTTTCCATTCATATCTTCATTCTTAATATAACTTTTGTTGTTTTTCATTGATTTTTCAATGTTATCTTGAGCCCATTGTTGTATTATCGCATTATTCACGTTATTCACGCTATAATTCTTGCTTGAACAGATGTTTTCATCTCTAATGATCTCTCTGAAGTCCAAAATCTTAGGATTATTGCAAGCTTGGAGAACTAAGTTGATGGAAGGTTGGTCTATGGATATATCAAATCTTTCATTCATGGAGATCATTGGTTTTACAGATAATTATCCCCCCCCCCTTGGTATTTTTTTGATTTCTTAGAGTTACAAATGTCTTTCATGCTTCCCTCTATTAGAACTTGAATCTCTTTCAATTCCTTGATTAAGTGTGTCAACAAAATTCATCCTTCACATGAAAGGAAAAACAGTGTTTAAAGAACAAAACCCTGAGGTTTTTAATAAAAAAAAAACCAAACAAATATTTTGATAAAGACTAATACTTTCATCAGCTCAAGAAAAGAACAGAACCAAACAGTCCTGCTCCCAGTTAAACTATAAAATAAAAAAAAGATTAAATTTTAAAGAGCCTTTTACATCAATAGTATACCCAAAACAATATGTAATATTTAAAATACAAGCATACTTGATATATTTAGGAGTTTATAAAGGATTTGAACACAGACTTTCAAATTCTTTCAGCTATACACTCTACACACGAACACATACATGTCTACTAGCTCTCGAATTAATGACAAGCCATTTCTCAAAATATTAGCATGTCAGATCTCACTGTAAACTATTAACTTCCAAAATATCCAAAATAAAATTAAAAAAAAACAAAACAATTTCTGAAAACATGGATAAAAACAAAAAACAGATATTAAAAACCAAGTTTCTTATTTTAAGACACTATTATTATTCTTTAAAGGGATCAAATTTTTCCAAAATACTTTTAAAAATATACCATTTTATAAGATATTCAGTTAAAAATAAAAAGATATAAAGTTACAAATTTCTTTTCAAGCTTATATCCATCACCAAACTTGGCACTGTGTCCAAAAGAACTTTATTGAATTTAAGAACTATATGGATAGATTTTGCATTCTCAATAAGTTGAAAAAACAGAAATTGAAAAAAAAAAACCTAAAAATCGAACAAAATTTCTAAGTAATAAATTTATTTCAATTAACCAAAATATAATTTGCATAATAAAGTCAAATATTGGTGTTCTTCAATTTTAAAAGAATTTATTGTTCCTTTCAATTGTTCACTTGATGCTTTTACAAAAGCACTATTTATGTATATTGGAAAAGAATGATATAATATATTCTCTTAATTTTGTACTTCTATTATCACCTTAAAGCTTCCTTGTACATATATATATAAAAGACAAGTTAAAAGCAGAAAACTTAGTTCAAATTCTAAATAGTGATAAAATCTAAGATCAAACACATGCACACAAAAATACAATCTATCAATGTTCTTTGCCACTCTTAAAAACATTTATTAAATTTCTCCATACTGATATATGAAGGAAAAAATAATATATCTAGAATTAGAATAAAATTATCAATCATATCTACATTTTCTTTTAATGCACACATTTGACTTAACACCTATCAACAATATACTTGATAGATACACAATTTGATTCTTTCCAGAATATGTGAATCCTATTTGTCCTGCTGACAACTGCTTGATATATAGGCAACTTGATAGTATTTATGTTAATGCAAAAAATCTTCAGGACAATTAATTACCTATAACTGCAATTGTTTGTTTGTTTTGTAAAACAACAAACTCTGTACAAAACTTGGTAAAAAAATTGTCTAAATCATTCTATTCCTGATCTTTTGTTCAATATTTAGAGTGCTTTTAATTCATAGCCGGGAAAGGGGTGATTTATTCCTTTTGTTTATATTTAAACTATTGTTTTACTAAATATATATATTAATTTGCCATTTTTACTCCAACACAAAATGTTTACCCAAGATTCATGATTTAATCATTTTCACTACTTATTTATTATGAAAACTATAATACATAATCAAATTGCAACTATACAATAGTAATTATATGGTTAATTGCTCATGAGACTGTATAACAATCAAGTATTCAAGTGGCAAAATGAATATTTAACAATTCCATTCTATGGTTTGAATCGAGAAATTTTTTCCTCATTATACACTTGAGAATTGAGCCTGGAATATTTAGTTCAGATATCAATATCCTTCAATTGTGCTAAACCAACAAGGCACAATTATATGATAATTAGCTTTAAACTTATGATAAATGATATGAAGCACCAATATGTTGTCTATTTAACTATTCTCAGTTAAATAAAAATTCCTGAAAAATAGATCGTGAAACATAGAAACAAGTAATAAAAATTTTAGTTGTGGAAAAACATCTTTTGGCTATGCTTATTCATAATACAGCCTTGCATATTTAATAAATATTTATATGGCATTTCATACTTTCAAATAAAATAACCGACATGTTTTATATAAATAAATTTCTGCTATTCTCAGAATTGCAAATAATAATTTGGGAGCTATGTATTAAAGACTTCAGCATTGGATTTTTGTGTTTCATTTTTAATTTTTCAAAAAATGGTAATTATATACAATCTAATGAATCTTAATTTTATTAACAGTTAAACTGAAAACACATTACGGATTCGTATCAATTATTATATACATCATTTGATTTTCTAATGATTTTAAAGAGCACGTAAATAATTTTAAAACTTATAAAATATGTAACAATTCCGGATGTTATTAAGACAATACACAAAACAAAATTTCCAAAGTATCATTTAGATGAATCTAAATTATTTTTCATCTAAATAATTCTTTGAAAATCTTGCTTGTGAATTATCTTAGTAATGTATTGGCACTTATTTGTCCCAGGAATAAGTTTACATTCTTAGCCATACATATTTGATAAGGTGAAAAATTATTTAAGTACTTAATAAAATGATTAGTATTTAATCTAAATTATTTCAAATGTGATTTGACTTTATTAATATAAAAACAAAAATTGTTGCTAATAAAAAGTATCAGTCTTATTGAAAATCAATGCTTGATTTATTACTATATAACAAATTGAAGGACAGATAAAAACACATCTCTTAGGTATCACAATAGATTAAGCATTGATATAATAATCGATAGGCATTCTTTACAAGTCATCAAAATGATTCTTTGAGAAATATTTGCTTGTGGATTATCTTAATAACATATTCAGATTTGTTTTTTTCTGTGCATAAATTAATATTTGATTTTCTTGTACTTTTAAATTAAATAATGTTATTAAAAAAAGCATAACAAAAAAAATATTTTTTTTTTTCTTTAGTTAAAATTAAAAACTAGATGTTTTTACATTGTCATTTGATAATTGCCAAATAACTATGCATTTATTATTTCTAATCTAGTTTAGAGAGGAAAAAAAATTCTCCAAAATCAGAACCAGTCATTCCTTTATAGATTCATGGATACCACCACCCTCCCCCAATTTAACTGATGATGTATTCTTATTATCAGAAACAATTTCAAAAAGACTGTATCTTTTATATGTTGATCTTTGACTGATACATTTTAAAATATAGAACAAGATAATTTAATAAAGCAAAATATTTTAAAATCAGTAATGATGATCCTCCAGTTATTCAATTGATTGACTTGTAACGGAATCTGGTGACAGCTATTATGTGGCTGGTTGCATCAGAATATGTGACAATTCAGTTTATTCTGTTAAAAGAAAGGAATAGATCCAATAATTATCAGACTTAAGGTCTTCATGTAGGATGATAATGACGCGATGAAGTAACTAACCAATGATCATGTCTACTTCTGGTGGACTAGCTCTAATTACACACATTAAATTTAGACATAATTTAGATTAGTTCATCTATATCTCACCCTCTTTCAGATTCCACATATGCCTCATAATTCGACCCAGGGAGAATATTGCAATTAACACTCTTCGGAGATGAATTTAATTTAAATAGAAATTACGGTATGCTTATACATATATTATAAATCAACTATAATACTCATTTAATCCTATTATAATATCCAAAAAAAAAAAAAAACTCTCTGTGTGTGTATGTATGTATGGTGATAGATTGATGAATGGGAAAAAAATGATTTTGACAAACTAGAGACCATTTAATGAGAAGTAAACTAACAATGTTTATTTACAAACATAATATAAAATTGATAAACTTCTTTAATAAAATAAAAACAAAAGATTATATACATATATAAGTATTAAGTATGTATGCTTATTATATTGATAATTAAAGATATTCATTAAACCAACCCTTTCCCTAATAGGTATACATGAATAAACACTCGTTATATATAAAGTAAATAGATGTACCAAAAAAAAAAATAATAAAATCATTAATTCAACATTGCATTGATGGTGAAACTAACTAACTAATTAATCAAATAAATGAAAATATATTAAATAACCATTGAATTTAATTCCAATAACAGCGTTTTCTCTCTCTGAAAGAACTCCTTCTTAACATGTAGAAGTTAAATAGAAAAGACAATTCAAGTAGAAATGTTAATCATTTATACTGAATAAACGTACATGAACAAATGTTAATTAACAAAAGAAAAATAAACAACATAAATTCTGTATTGTTAAAACTTTATATTTCTTTTTTATATGGAATAGTAATAAATAAAGATCTTACCTCTATCCCATATTTTGGTAAGGATTCTAATAATAATCAAAATTAATGTCATGTCACTATAAAAGGAAAGATTACCTAAATTTTATTAAACAAAAAGTTATTTAAACTAACATGCTTTCTCAAATTTAACTACAAAGAAATCTTCCAAATTAAAGGGATCTCGGTTTCCAAATGCATAAGTAAAAATATATATATAAAATAATACATAATTCTATCAACGTAAAAAAAAAATATCACGTAACAAATTAATATTTCTTCATGATGACTGACATGAGATTTAAGACTTAAGGAATTAATGTCTCTGATAGGTAGTCCATCGTTATTTGGTTGGGCTGCTATGATAGGCCATGAATTCCTTACGAAGACTCCTCAGTGACATATATACTATTGTTTTCTTCTTTTTATATCCATCAGTAAGTTTTAGATGTGGCATTTGAGATTTTTGGCAGCCTTTATGCACTTAAACACTAATTCATTGCACTTATTCTGGTAAGGGCTGATGAATACTTAAGCCCTATAACACCAGAGTTAGCCGGCAATCATAGTTTTTCAACAAATTAATAATTTAAAGTTTCTTAATTCAATGTTTGTTATTAAATGATTTTAGATGAGTGGGATTATTCCATTGGCGATATGTACATAGATACTATATTAAAGTTGTGATCCATTTTTCTATTTGAAAAATAGCGTGGTATTTTTTATTTCAAATGTTTACCTAAATCCACTCTTTTGATTTAATTAATTACTAGAACTTGTTAAGAATGCTTTTATTTAATTAATAATTATGGCTTCTTGCAATCGGCTATATCACAATTGAAGTGTTCGAATAAACTATCCATTTTCTTAATATTGAAGTATTCAATTCTTCTGATATTATATTATATAGATTGTGTCTTACTTGGAAAAAAGCACAAAGACAATTGAAAAGAATTAACTTTGTTTTTATTAATGTCATCAGCTTTCATTGTTCAATATGCTTGCATTTTATGCGCTTTTATGTTTAATGTGCTTGCATTTTATATCTTTTTTCATCTTTATATATATATATCTATTGTTACGTGTTTATCTTGATTATAAGCAAAGAAATATTACGTAATAGAATTGTTTACTTTTTTTATCTTCTGTATTTGGTTACCTAGTGACTGTTCTGACATTGGGTTGTTACCATGTTTATTTAGTCAGAGTCTTTTTAAAATGAAGTCGAATATGCAGATATTACATTTATTGTAATACATACACATATTAGTATGATAGTTAATTAATGTTTTCTTTTGATTGGGGTTTTCATCTTTCTAAAAAATAAACAAAATTGGTTTGTTTTGACCCTTTCTTAATATAATAAAAAATAAAAAAAATACATTTGTTGACTCTATATATATATATAAAAGTGTGGGTTTATTTATTTTATAATTGAAAATATATGTTTAGTTGGTTATTAACTAAAATTTTAAAAAAATGAGCTGGATTTGGTAGTGAGTGATAAGGTTAGATTGTAAAGACATCCTTACAGACTGATAGTTGAAATAATTGAAACTACAATAAAATTGCTTATAATATGGTAAAAATGTGATAAAGTCAATGAAAAACTGAAGTAGTAGTATGCATTCATTAAAAAAGAAAAAAATATGTCAATATATAAATAAAGACAAACAATTTTGGTAATGAAAAAAATGACATGGCAGGATATATCAAAACTGATATAGTCTCTTTTCATATGTGGATAGTGAAAAATTCCTTTCGATGTCCCCTTTTCTCATAGTAGATATATTTATTTACATTGCTGTATTTTTATTTTTGGGTTTTTGCTTTTTTATATATATATCAAATAAAAAGAGAATTTACTGAAAATCTCTAATTTTTTCTCATTTTCTGTTTCTAAAATTTGGAAAAATCTAAAATTTGTACATCCTCATTTCAAACATTTGTACTTAAAATATTCAAACATAAAAATTTGTGGGTTTTTTTAATTAAATACCCAGCAACCTTAAGTAAATTTTTCAATCAAAAATCCACATTCTGGTAATACAATATTTTGTTTATAATACCATTTCCAACTTTCTTATACATTTCAACATATTATTGAAGTGTATAAGAAAGTTGGAAATGGTATGATATGTAAATATAGAAATCAATACAAAAGAAAAGGAAGAAGAAGAAAATATTTTGAAATGTAAGTTCATCTTTCAGTAT
Source organism: Epiperipatus broadwayi (assembly GCA_028023455.1). Lineage (NCBI taxonomy): Eukaryota > Metazoa > Onychophora > Udeonychophora > Euonychophora > Peripatidae > Epiperipatus > Epiperipatus broadwayi. The sequence goes on from JAQFVV010006197.1 coordinate 25,271,042, forward strand.
GTTTTCTTGAAAAAATGAAAGCTAATTTGGTAATAGTTTGATAAGATAAAACAATTGTTTAACGTATATTAGAAAACAAACTAGATTATTAGAACATCACATGATCTTCATTTCTTATGCTTATACAAGCTGTTAAAACAGTAACAACTCTCTTCATATAGTAATGCCACCCAGTGCAAGTCATAGTAATCAATGGATGCTTGAAAATTTGTGCATCAAAATCCTTACCTAGTGCCTACTCATCCAGTATTCCAAGACTAGTTTCTGGCTTGTAGTCATCATCAGTGAGGAGGCTTGGACCTGAGAGCATTGCACCTAGACTTCTGCATCTAATTCAACCCTTCAGCAATCACCTTTTGTTGTTTTGGTTAACTATAAAGTGATGACAGCAAAATGAAAATACGTTTTCAATGCATGCTCATTCGCTTGTACAGTTGTACAGATCTGAATCCAGTTCAACACCTATATATTTTAGAGTCTTTGATTAACAGGTCAACTAATTAAACGTCTAGCATCCATTCATTACTGCACTATGAAAATACTAGTTTTAAAGAAGAAAAAAATACTTTATTTAAAATCCATATTATTGACTTTTATATTAAAGCTGTCAACATTCTTTAGACCATGAAGCCAGATATTTATTGATACATCTGTTTTCTCTCATTTCCGTTTTCTGATGGAAAACATAATTTCAGCTATTTATACGCCAAGGAAAATCAACAAATTGTTAAACATACGAATTTTAATTATAATTTCATTAATATAGAAATCTATAATTATGTTATCACAAGAATGTCATTATTTATTATAACCAATATAATAACGTAAAACTCAAAATAAACTTGTCTTGACAAATTTTAACAGGTCAACTAATTAACAGAAACATATGTAAAGTAAAATGATAAGTTTTTATTAAATCATATTGTTATAAACCTAATATTAAAAAAAAAATTAAAATGTATGCATAATAACAATTATAATAATTATTAAATTAAAAAGGATTTGAGGATAATATGGTAATATTACAAAAAATTTCCAGAGGTAATACATTACCGACCTACATAAGATGAATTTTTTAAAAAAAATTAAATAAGTTATTGATGATATCAGTAAATTTGGAAAAAAAATCATTAGCTATTGTATTGTAACCAATCAATCATTACCATGTTAATATATATAAAAATAAGTATCACATATAATTTATATACAATATTATTTTTTTTTACCGTTAAAATAAACTTGGTTTACTATCGTAACTACGCCATTTTTTCTTTTAATAAGTTAGCACTAATAATAATTATAACAATTTTATAAACTTTAATTTGATTATAAATTATTTATCAATTTAATAAATTTAAAAATAATAGGATTTTCTTAAGATTTTTGTATTTATTTTATGATAATTATCAAACCATTCATTAACGAAGCTTAGCGGTAATGCGGTCTCATAAATGCTACACGAAAATGGCGTTAATGTTTATTATTTTAAGTTTTTGACATTTTTTTTTTTTCATATAAAAGTATTTGGCTTATTTTTCATCTTATTCTAGTTTTCAAAATGGTGTTTAGGTGAGGGTAAATTCTCTTTGTTGAATATTTATGTAGCTTTTTTAAATGATTGGTAGGCATAATATTTGCTTTTAATTAAATATTCCAAACAACTTGTTGCTAATGATTTATTGACTATAAAACCCATTCTAATATTTGTGCGTGTTATTATATACGTTTTCTAACTGTATTTTTATACTTTTAGCTAGTTAATTATTTTATTAAGTAGTAATAATTTAGTCATAAGATGTAAAAAAAGAAAGTGTTCCATAAATCTGTTAAGTAAAATAGTAATCTGTAAAATATGAATTTAACTGAAGATGTGCGGTAAGTATGAAGTTTTAAATAAATTATTTAATATGCAAAAATTAAGCAGCTGGCTGTATAAAGTATATATAAATTTTAAATCTTTTTTTAATATTGGAAATTAAATAAATTCTGAAGGGGGGTGGGATTTCCAGAATTTGTAAGATGACGGTAAAGAATGTTTCAGAAATGACATTTAGTGAATAATTTAGATATAAATTATATATAGAAATTAGCTAGTAGAAAAGGATCATTGATGATATATATATATATATATTGTATTAAGCGTAACAAGCCAAATTAAAATTATATGGAATACCGGCCGAAGTGTTTCGGAATGTTTAAGTTTCTCTGACAAAAAATATTTGTGTTTTATTAATGATTAAAGGACTAGATAAATTTAGAGATCAATTAAGCTGATTATAATTTTAAAAAAATTGTTTCTGTTACAGAAATAGAAATAGCATTATAATTAGATCGATAATCTGAATATAGAAAGTTCCTTGATGTGCGGAGGTAATGATAAGATTAAAGGTTGCTATTTGGGAATAATCTGGAATAGAATAAAAGCACACTAACGTCATATATAAGTGTACACACTCACCCCATTGAAGCTACTTTATGTTGTGATCTAAGAATAACTGCAAGATTAAAGTATGAATGTAGAAAAAGACAACAGCATATCCAGTGAATTCCATTACTGAAGTTTTCAAAGTGGACCTAGGGACTTTTATAGGCTAAATTTCTAAACCTCTATGGCCTCATATATACTATTATTTTTAAATTATCTTGTTGACGAAATAGATGTCAAATTATTAATTAATCAAAATTATTTGTGTAATATTTATTTTTGCTTGTCTGATCATTTTACCATAACTGTTGTATTTGTGATGGCATTGCACAGCAGAAAACTGGTGTGGTCAGCAACAGGATAGGTTTATAACTGTAAATTAAAACTAATAGTTGGTGATGCGATTCGATCTTGTAGCTAGAAATTATTGTAGTCAGTAATAGGTTTCAATCCTGTAATTAGAAAACTGGCTGTTAGTTAATCTAAGAGGAAGTTAGCTAGTGAACGAATCTAGGTAATCTTGAAAAAAAAAAAATTTTTTTTTAGTTGCTATATTTGAAATTAGGATAATAAAAATGATATCTATCCTGTAAGTGATAATAAATGACTTTAATATCAAAAATCGTTTCCATTGCCCAATTTATATTAAGAGAATAGAAAAACTTTTTTTTATAAACGGAATTTCTAGCGACCCCCATTAAAGTTGCCACTTTATTATGTTACGCTGGCTAAAATGTAAGTGAAATCACAAAGAGATAGTATGAAATATTGCTGCATTCTACACATAACTATAATAATTTCTAAAATATAGCTGCGCTACATATTTTGAAGGCTGTGGATTAAAATAGTTATTGATTTTTCTACTACTGTTGAGAGAATATTGGTTATTGTCAAATTAACATTACATACAGCATCTAATTAATTTTGAGTATTTCTTTATTTTTAATATTATGTACTTACATTATGCTCTCATCTAGGCAGTAGAATGCCATGAGGAGACAATAGGACTTGGTCATTGTTTGTAATAATGTATTGTTGCTTGTCATCTTTTTAATAATTCAATTTAGCATCTTTATTTTTATGTTACTTAATAAACTTTAATAGTTAAAATGAATGACAGTTGAATTAAAAGGAATTTTTTTTCAATATATTTTTAATTGGTGCATTAAACTGTAACCCATGCATTACAAATTTTCTTCTTGTAAATTAATTTAAGGGTTTTAATCTTGATTTTTTTTTTTAAAAAAAGGCCAAACTTGGCAGCTATTTTTTTTTTAAATATAAACTTTCAGGGACCTACAATTTATTTCCCCAATTTCATTTTACCAAATATGTGTTAATTGTTATGCAATCATATTTAATATTTACATTTATTATTATTTTTAAAAAAAGAATAATTTCTACAAAAATTAATTATATTTACACTTTATTATTTTTTTGTACTAAGTAAACTTTTTAATATAAAAAATAGAAAAAATATCCAAAACATCTTTATATGTGTTATTTTTCAAGAAGGATAAGTGATGATTGTTTATGTTGGTGGCCTGAAATCCCTAATGGCTTCCAAAATCATCACAAATGAATCTTTTTTATGCAGACAATACCACATAAGTTTGACTAAATAGGAATCCAGATATTTTCTTGTTGTTCACCAGTGCTTTTTGTTTCACCATTTGCCATAATGCATATAAAGATGTTTCGGATAATTTTTTACATTTTTATATTAATAACTTTATTTAATACAGAAAAATAATAAATAAAATGTAAATATTGTAATTAAGTTTTGCAGAAAATTTTCTTTTTTAAAAGAACAATAATAATAAAAAAAAATGTAAATATTAAATTCAATTGCTTAACAACTAACACATATTAGGCCCCTGAAATTGTATATTTAAAAGAAAAAAGGCTGCCAAGCCTGGTAGATCAGATAATGCACAAATATTGAAGAAAACTGTAGTATTATGATAACACTAACAAAAGCATTGGATATAAATTTATTAAATAATGGTATTTATCAATTGTATAATTTGTAACTTTTGTACAAATAATTTGTCATTTGAATTATCAAGCTCATAATAGAATCAGATTCTGAATTAAGCATGGTCAATGGGTGTTGATTTATTTAAGAATAAACTCTAAGCATAGGTGATTCATCTATGCTTTTAAAGCTTTCATTGACACGTGAATGCAAGTAAATTACCAATAGCACTTGACTGAAATGTCTGGTTTCTTCCCACATGATTACATATATCGATCACTAATATGTTAATTATAGATATTCAAAATTAATATAATTCAGAGTCATGGGTAGTTATAAATGAAATACTGTCTCTCTATAAGCTTGTTTGAGCTATTGGTCGCTCCCTATATTACGTATTTGTAAATACAAGCTTATAAAAGCAATGTCACGCAACATATGACTTGCTTTATTGATTATTAGAAATTAAATTTGTACAAGTAATTTGTCATTGGAATTATCAGATTCATAATAGAATCAAGTCCTGAATTAAACACAGTCAATGGTTGTTCAGTTATATAAAAATAATCTCTAAGCATAGATAATTCACCTATGATTTTAAAACATTGACAGGTGAACGCAAGTAAATTACCAACAATGCATGTTTGAAATATCTGTTTTCTTCTCACATGATTAAATATATAGATCACTAATATATTAATTACAATATTGTGATAAAAATCTATAAATATAGTGAAGTTAAATGAAAGTAAATAAAAAATATTTATTGAGTTTTGGTAATCAAACTATTTCTGATTTGATTTGTTACTTTAGTGCTATATTATTTTCAAATTGAAATGATAATGCTATGCTAATCTTAATCTTAAAGAGACAATTTTGTTTAAAGATTTGATTAAGAGCATCTATATATCAACTATTAACTAACAAATACCACCTTAAATTTGATAGATTTTTTGGGAGAGAATAACTTTAGTGTTTAAATGAAACTTGAATCTGCATTTAGAAAACTTTTAAGAGACAAATTCTAAATATTCATTTAAATTTACACCAAAATTAATCCATAATGGATCTGAAATTACATGATTTAAAATATCGAAGCACATCTAATAAACTCATTGCAAAAATAAGAATTTTTATAGTATAAAATTCATGGGATCATTTTAAAAGAATTCTCTTAACCATTTGAACCAATACCTTACATATATCACGATTCAATAATTACAATCAACTAGATCCTTAATTTATATAAAGTTGATTTTATTTTCTTTATTCGAATGTGTGAATGGTGTCATATGCATAATTAGAAAATTTGGTCCTTTTAGTAGACAAAAGCGCTTAATTAATTCCAGTCATGTTGAAGTTATAATCAAAATATTTTTTTATAAATATTATGTCCCACATGTGTGTGTGTATATATATCATCATTGTCAACTATTATCAGTCTACTGCAGAATGAAAGTCTCCAAGTTCAATCCATCTTCTCCGATCTTTAGCTACTCCACATCACTTTTGCACACTTTCTTAATTCATCTATCCATCTCACATGTGGTCTCTTTCTGGGTCTTTTACAATCTCATGGAATCCTGTTTAAGATTTCAATTGTCCATCTATTATCATCTCTTCTAGAAATATGTCTAGCCTAACTCTACTTCAGTCTTTTAATTTTTTCAATAAGGTCAGTAACACCTGTTTGTGTATGTGTATATGTATACTGTATAACCTATTTACAACATGTCCAATATGTATTGAGAGTTATTATTTATTTGAAAAATAAAATCATTAACATGTTGCTTTTTCCTAACACAGTCATTTGTAAATATATTTTAGTCAAACAGAAACAATTTTATATTTAATATAATTCTTTATTAAAATGCTAACCTACAATTCTTTATAAAAGTTCTACTTTAATAAAAATGTAAGTATTAATTTTGACTTTCATCAGAATTTGAAAATTGTATATGTTACAGTTAAAGTAATAAATCCATTTATTATTAATAAATACTGGATGTTTTGGTCAAAGTGATAAAAAAATATGTAAAAATCACATTGAGTGGGTAATTATTAATAATTACTAGAGTCCTTTGGTCAAAGTAATAAATAGTACATTTAAATCACATTGATCAGGTAATTATTAATAATTACCAGTAGGTGTCTGATAATTGTAAAAAAAATATATGGTTTGATATTATTTGTTATTTATTAATTTTAATTTCAAATTATGATAAAATTATACAAATAAGGAATATGAAATAAATAGGTAAACTTTAATTGGATAAAAATTTTACATTTTCATAAAGATTCAAATGTAGCGTAACATTTTCTATGGTAACATTCTTATATGTAAGCTTTTTTGATGATCTTATTTCGTCCAGCATGACCAATTGCAATATGGATATCGTGAATTAATTGAAAATTCTCTTCCAACAAAGTGTAAATATAATTGATTCATTTTCATTTTTAATGGATACAATGAGTTTTTCAACCTCTTGCAATTATTACAATATCACATCATCGATAAACGTTGGTATTCTGTAGATGAAATCTCTCTGTTTTTTTTAACTTTTAGCAAAAATGAATAATATTCTTTTCTTGTAAATAGCTGATAGTTTTTGATTTCCTTTTCAATTTCAAATTATTCTTTTGATCATTAAATCGTTTCTTCATTATCCATTATGCTTATAGATAACATAAAATTAATGAAAACATAAAAACAATGTGCCAGCCACACTAGTGATAGACATAAATAAAAAAGCTCTTCCAATAACATAGTAATCAGTATTAAGCGAATGGTTAGTCAAAACACAATAATGATATGATTCCTTTCTCTGGAATATGGAGAAGCTTTCAATCTAATGTATCAAAATGTATTACATTTGCTGTTGATAGTCGGAACGTAATGGTTATTGAAGGGTATTAAATTTACCATTGACAGTTAAGAATTGTGAATAACTACTTGTTCATGTGATAAATTTCATAAAATTAATCTCTTTGATCATTTTATTTAGTTATTAATAATAATAACCGATAATTATTAATACTGTTTAATCTCTCAACCATAACATATATGCAAATTAATATATATTGAGAAAAAAGAAAACTTTGAATAAAAAATTAATCACAAAAGCTTATTGTAAAAAAGTGAAAGCACAAAAAAAATCACTTAAATATATCTAAAACCTGATAAGAAGATGAGATCCTGTCAGACAATATTGCATTTTTTATAAAAAAATATTTGGGTAAAATATTTCATTAGTAAATGTAGTTTGTTTGTGGGATATTGAATAAATCTTCTAGACACACATCTTTAATTACTGCTTCTTTTTTTAAAAAATAGTATTAGAATTTTTTGTAAAAAGTAATGGCATTTGTTATTAGGGAAGTATATAATGCTTGAGCACCATGATTTGAGTTGAGTTATGATCCATGGACTTATAGTTTTCAAGTCCACTCTACTACTACAATATACCATGCATAGCAGAATTTGCTATTAGAAAAAAATTTTATAGTTTAGAAATATATGTTAGTTTTTCAAGGCTTTGTTTAATGTATCAAAATAAATTAATTATTATTGATGGTTTTGTTATTTTAATATTTTGATATTCAATCTCTAATTAATATTTACTAAGATTGTATTAGTAGTGATAATACTTATAGAAAAATTTACACTAAATCTGGAATAAAAATCATTATTGATTTGAATTTTATGTGCAAATTCAAATTACTGGAGATTGTTATTATGGCATCATGGAATATTTCAGAAATATGGGATTTTAATTAATTTAATATTAGTTAATGTAAAATTATTATGAATATTGAAATGACATTCTTACATGCATAGATAATATTAGGACATCATTAAGTTGTTTTAAACTTTATGCTGGGGTAAGTAGTTCTGTTCTAGGATTGTTAGAGTCTGACTTTTATTCAATAAGAAGTTTTTTTAAGTGATTGTTAATTTTTTTTAGACATTTGTGATAGGGGAAATTCATATATCTGATTATATTAAACCATTAAACATCATATGATCACTATTTCCTATGCCTATACAAGCTGTTGAAGCAGTGATGTGATGTGATGCACTGTGACTTCTTAAACAATCCATACAATAGTGACACCTAATGCAAGCCATAATAATCAATGGATTTGTAATGGATGGAAAGATGGAGTGAACCTGGGATGATGGCAAAATCATCATCAAACCCAAGTAAACAAAATATAAAATTAAAATTTACAAGAAGTAAATTATATAATATTGTAAGAGATATTAAAGTAATATTCCAAAATAGATAAGCAATTTTATATATTATAGAGCATGAGAGATCTCTGGGAGATCAGTCAGTTACTCCTCGGAGCAACTATGATTAACTATACATCAACCAGCATTACAAATAAGTAAAAGTAAATACTAGTACTACTCAAAAGAAATAACCATCCATAAATGAAAGATGAATCAAAATACATCAATGTCAACTAAAATCAAGTCCATATTGTGACTGGATTTTAACAATAAGAAATATAAATCAACATTCAATCTGGTTACTGGCATAATCAAAAACAATAATGCTGGGATATTAAAATATGCTCATCATCATCAATGCCTGCAGTAATGTACTGGCCAACTATAAACAATTTCTAAGACTAAACAAAAATAAAAAAGGTAGTGTATGGGTTTTAAAGAATATATCTCAGTGCCAACCAGAATGTTATCAATCATCTTCATATTCATCATCTGGATACCCATACTCTAAATATAAACCCCCTTTATATATCACCTATTATTGCGTGAATCTAGCTCAGAACACAAGCTCTATTATTGTATGTGACCAAGAGATGATGGAAACAGATATTGTAAAAATATTTAGAACCAGTGGAATAATTTTCATAATTGAACACAAGTTCATTAACAATAAAAAAAAATGATATTAAGGTATAGAATAAGGCTATGCATATCAATTAAACCTTCTGCTTTTGAGTAACATACAATAATAAGAAATTATCACATTGTGATTTACATATATGTGATTAATACAAGATTCAAGTTATTACATGGTGGTTTACATATATATGCGCACAAACGCACAATTTATAATATACAATTAATATATTTCAATTTATATTCAATAATGACAAAAAATGATTAAAATTTTACATGTCTTATTTGACAAGCACTGACATACACAAGCACTCATAAATATGCAGTACATCTGAGTCTCGTTTTACGTGGATTTATTTAACGCGATTTTGAAGTTACACGATTCATGTTTCTTCAAAAGTCGAACTCCGATAATGCGCTATTACTTTAAATAATAAATTTTTCGCACTTACGTCATATTGAAAGTAATAGCCCATTATTGGAATTCGACTTTCATCTCAGTAATTTTAATATTTTCAGTGCTTTCTAATAGTAAGATTTTATGCAATAATGAAATTAAAACAATGATTTTCACATTTTATGTATACCCACATTAAATTTTACAAGATTATAATGTAAATTTGTTCAAACATTGTGCGTGTTAATTTTGCATTTTGAATCACATTCTGTTTTTGCTTTTTAAAAAAGAACGTAATCAATTATTAATCATTTAGTGTCCGCAAGTTTATTTTTAATTATTTTTTTATTAATGACACTAATCACGAATGTGCTCTTAAATTCCAACGAGAGCTAAATGGTTGTATGTCTGGATATCGCGAGCTTCATAAACAATTAATAAAATCGTCTCAAAGATTAATTACCAATTACGTTGTCACCAGAAAACCATTAACACAACATGAGAGTGAAGTTGGAGCTAGTTGTATTTCCTCTTGTGAAGAATCTGATTTTTTACCAGTTTGCAAACGAACCTGTTTATCGGCAAGTAGCGATAATAATTAAAATGCATATAAAAAAATGTCAATTACTGTACTGTAAATTATGCATAAAAATATATTGTTTTGGATAAAATTAAATATTATAGTTAAAAAAAGTTTGAATTGTATCAATTTTTTCCAAATTTGAAAATTTTTTATTAGTCATATTTTATTTCCTTATTTTTTTATTCGCAAATTTTAAAGTAATTTTACGTTGGTGCTTTGCTTTTATGCGATTTTTAAAAAAATCACAGTCCGTATGCCCCTTTTTCAAGGTAAGTTACGTCTATTTTTGCGCGATTTTTTTTGCGCATGTTTTCTGAGGAACCTACCTATCACGTAAAATGAGACCCAGGTGTACAATTAACTTGTTAGGAACCTATCTATCGCGTAAAACGAGACCCAGGGTACAATTAACTTATATTACAATCGTCATATAAAATATTAAATACATGATTAAACCTTCCAGTTATATTAAAAATAGCATAAATGATTAAAACTTTACATATATATGTGTGTGTGTATTGGCACACTGGCATTTACATCATATTTTACCTTAATGCCAGAAGGCTTGTGGATAAAATCCCTATCTAGTGCCTACTCATCCAATATCCCCAGACTAGTTTCTGGCTTGTGGCCTTCGTCATTGAGGAGCCTTGGATCTGAGAGCACTACACCTAGATCTTAGGATCCAATGCAACCCTCCAGCAAACACCTTTTATCTCAACTACAAAACCATGAGAATGAAATTGAAAACACAATATTTTCAATCTAAGCTTAATAGCTTATACAGTCATATGGGTCTGAACTCAGTTCAGCACCCATACATTTTGGTGTCTTTGGCTCTTTAACAACCATAGCCATCACTATCCTGTTAGGCAAGATTGGTATTAAACCACTAAACATCACATAATCACTATCTCATACTAGCACATAATTGTTATTAAAGAAGGCAAAACTCTCCATACAGTAGTGCCACCCTATGCCAACCAGAGTAATCAATGGATGCCAGAAGGCTTGTGCATTAAATCCCTATCTAGTGCCTACTCATCCAATATCCCCAGACTAGTTTCTGGCTTGTGGCTATCTAGTGCCTACTCATCCAATATTCCCAGACTAGTTTCTGGCTTATGGCCTTCATCAGTGAGGAGCCAGAAACTAGTCTGAGGATATTGGATGAGTAGGCACTAGATAGGGATTTTATGTACAAGCCTTCTGGTATCCTTTGATTACTCTGATTGGCACAGGGTGGTACTGGCACAGGGTGGTACTACTGTATGGAAAGTTTTGCCTTGTGTAATAACATTTATGTGTTGTATAAGAGATAGTGATTATGTGATGTTTAGTTGTTTAACACAAATCCTGCCTAATAGGATAGTATTGGCAAAGAGCCAAAGACACCAAAATGTATGGGTGCTGAACTGAGTTCAGACCCATATGACTACTATATAAGCTATTGAGCATTGAAAATATTGTGTTTTCAATTTCATTCATTGAAAATATTGTGTTTTCAATTTCATTCTCATGGTTTTGTAATTAAGTAGAGATAAAAGGTGGCTGCTGGAGGGTTGCATTGGATCCTAAGATCTTGGTGCAGTGCTCTCAGATCCAAGGCTCTTCACTGACGAAGGCCACAAGCCAGAAACTATTCTGGGGATATTGACTGAGTAGGCAGGCACTAGATAGGGATTTTATGCACAAGCCTTCTGGCATCCATTGATTACTCTGGTTGGCACAGGGTGGCACTACTGTATGGAGAGTTTTGCCTTATTTAATAACGATTATGTTCTAGTATAAGAGATAGTGATCATGTGATGTTTAGTGTATAAAATTCACATATGCATGTGTAATATATATAATATAATTTGAACAAGCTCTTCCATTTTTTTTTTAAAAAAATAACATTTTTTTTTTTGAAAGTTTATAAGTTCTTTTCTTATTGAAAATAAAATCAGGTTTTAATTAATTATAATGCTTTTAGATTTCTTCCTTTTTTTTTTTTTAAAAAAATAAAATCCACCTTTAACAGCCTATGTTAAATAATTATGTTTTTAGAATAATATAGAGTCATCTTTAAAATTAATACAGCAGGTATATATTTTTTTCTAATCTAAAAAGACCCCTGAAATCCTTTTTCTATTAAATAAGATGGTCGGGTTGATCTTGACTCTTAATTTTAACATTTTTTTAAATTTAAAAATATAAATTAAAATTGTTTCTCCTTTAATTAATAAGCGATTTTGGTTGTTTTCTATTCCCTGGTGTTAGCCGTTTGATGGCATTGATGCTAATCAAAAACACATACATATTACGATTCCAGGCCGGGCCTGTGATTCTATCTATATAATTATCTGCTTTTAGAGTTTTTGTGATAGGAAATTAGAGGAACTAATAGTAAATAATATTACTATTTAAAAAAAAAAAAATTTAGAAATTCACATTAAATTTAAAAATGATACCCGAATAATTGACGTTTTTTGGATAGTAATTAATCATAAAATGGGTTGTTTTTGTTTGTGTGTATCTGTCAAAAGTTGCGGGATTTTTTTAATCAAAAATAAGACGCATTTATACTTTTTTTCCCCCAATTTATACAAAATTGCTACATTCACTCTAAATTTACAAATGATACCCGACTAATTTGCTCTTTTTTTTTATTGTTTTTGGACAGTAATTAATCAGAAAGTGGGTTCTTTTTGTTAGTGTGTATATATAAAAAGTCCCGTTTTTGAAATACTACATTTCAAAATGATACCCGACTATGTTGCATTTTTTTTTTGGACAGTAATGAATCAGAAAGTGGATTGCTTTTATTAGTGTGTAGATTTTATCAAAAGCCGTAATATTATTGAAATACTAAATTTAAAAATGATACCCGTGAATAACTTTTTTTGGGGTATTGACAGTAATTAATCAGAAAGTGGGTTTTATTTTCCTTGTGTGTATATATATAGAAAAAGTTACGATCTTTTTTTCAATCGAAAATAATACGCAATTCTACATGATTCAATTTACCCACAACATTGAAAAAATTCACACTACAATTTTTAAATGATACCCACCAACTAATTTGCTTTTTTTTGGGGGGATGGGGACAGTAATTAATCAGAAAGTGGGTTCTTTTTGTTAGTGTGTATATCTAAAAAGGACCATCATTGAAAGATTCAATTGAAAAATGATTCCCGACTAATTTGCTTTCTTTTTTTTTTTTTGGACAGAAAGCCGACTAATTTGTGTTTCATTTGGACAGTAATTAATCAATAAGTGGGTTTTTTTTTTGTAAATCTTGTGTATATATAAAAAGTACCGTAATTCAAATACTACATTTCAAAATCAAACCCCGACTAATTTGCTATCTTTTTGGGGGGACGGGGACGACAGTAGTTAATCAGAAACTGGGTTGTTTTTGTTAGTGTGTAGATATAAAAACTAATCTTATTTTTAAATAATAAATGTAAAAAAAATAATACCTGTCTAATTTTCTTTTTTGGACAAGTAATTACTAATAATCAGACACTGGGTTGTTTTTGTTTGTGTGTATATATATCAAAAGTAACTTGTCACGGACAAATTCTCGCAAAAACATTACTTTTCACGTGATCCTTGATATTTTTGCTGTTCCGCACCCTTAAAAGCAATTTTTGAGGGTTACCCATTCGTAATGGAACCTTCAGGACATTGTTAATAAAGTTACATCATAACAGTAGGTTAGAGCACTTGAAAAAATATACCTTTGTAATGAAATTTTAAATAATTACAACAGGCTAAAATCCACACACTCTCACACCAAATTAGAGTGAAAATAGACATGCTAGCATTCCGGTAAAGTTAATAACACAACCAACTATGGCAGCCAATAAAGGCATTTGTCTGTGCTTTTAGCATAGAAAAAAACCAGATCGGCGGGGACTCTTTCTGTGTTTTATCGTAGAAAGAAGCCTCTTAGGTTGGGTGTAGGCCACTGAAACGGTATATTTTAAGGAATTGACCTAGAAATAGCGCCATCATGCGGTTAACCTCAGGGAATAGAAAACACATGATTTTAAACTAATTTTAAATATATCTATCGGTTATAAAAATGTCATTCTAAGGCAATTATTTAAAAATTTCATTCTCATTATATATAATGATACTCACCATTGTATTTACATTTATCTTTGCTTTTTGTGAGTTGGACTTGGTGAGATAGGTATAGCCCAGGATTGTCATAATCAGGAAGGAATCGTGTATGTTAGCATTCTCCCTTCTGTCTAGAGCTTGATGAGATTCTGGCCAGCAAACTCTTCTGGAACACATTTGTATAGGCTAATTGATCAATTTTAAGTTGATCCAGTCTTCAAGTGAATCAAAGCTCCAGTATGTAGAACTAGTAGACTGCTCACTGCTGGATCTACTGGCTTGACTTCAGCTACATCTTCATGGGAGCTATTTTTATTTACATAACTCCAAACAACAATTCTGCTTCATAAAAATATTAAGACAAGAACTGTCTTTATTTTACAGCTGGCCTATTTGACCACTGCTTCTCAAAATTTTAAAACCAGACACTTCTGGCCAGCTCTTACAAAAACTGCAAGCCAAACTAAACTGATATTTTATCAGTCCTTTTGTAGAATCATCTGAAGTGACAACAACCCTAATTTAAAAACTGTGTTTTTTTCTTCTCTCTTTTGATTAGAAACAATTTTAGTCCCTCCAAAAGCACCTAGTTAAAAAGCCACATTTGGAAATCTTATCAAAGATTTTTAAAATAGATAATAGAAATGCATGCAAGCATTAATTAAAAAATAGATATTTCAAAAATAAACCTTGCTTTTTAAATTTCAAAATCAGAATATTATTTATTTAGACCTTTTTTAAAAAAATATTTATTTCATAATAAAATTCTGTTTTAATTCAGAGTTAATTAATACATTATTCATTATTTTGGAATTCCAAGTGAAATGTAGAAAATATCTACAAAAAATGTATGTCTGTGGTTATTTCTACTTTTCCTTTACTTTATATATTGAAACAGTAAGATTTGCTTTGCAGATCTTTGTTTCACCTTTCTTATTCCTTTCCTACACTAGTTTAAATCCCAATTTATCATAGTGTGTTTGTACCACACTTATATACCGAAATTCCGCCTAATTTAAACCACGAGTATAAAATGCTCATGTTATATATATATATATAATTTAATAACTTCAGCATAAATGTTTAAAATTGTGATTATGTACACATATACATATTCATTCTAAAAGTAGGTCATATAAGTTGTATTTACACACATACTGCGATAAAATATTTAAAACTTAAGAAAAGTAATATTTTCGTTATTTAAAGTTGTTTTGTTTAAATCTATTTATTTAGAAATATTACATTAGTAACATTTGTTTTCATTTAATTAAAAATAATATTAAACTTTTAAATAGATTTAAACATTAAAAATTTGAACAGTAAATAAGTTTGTTATTTTAGATTTTAAAATCACACCATAAATTTTATGTAGAAAATAAATGAGAGTTGGGAAGACAACAAATAGGTTTAATTAATTTGATTTCTAAAATACATTAGTAGCTTAAATATTTGGCCATCTAGATAAACACCAGATGTCCACTTTGGTATTTTTTAATTAAAATAAGTTTAAAAAAGAAGTTTAATCCGAATATCTTAAAAGTAAAATTAATTATAACATGTAGTATTCTCTTAGATATTCGGATGAGATAAGTTGCAGCATTTGTTTTATGGCAAATCGATTTTGGGTAATGATGGTTATGCCGCAGGGCAGTTCCATTGTATAATTCTAGCCTATATAGAGTTGATTTTATTAATTACGAAACTTAGTGGCCATATTTTGAGAAAATTTTATATTTTAGAATGTGTAACTCAGTGACCATATTTTGAGATTATATTGATTCTATATAGTAGAGTGAATAACTTTGCCGAAAAAGAAGGTAAAGCCAAAAACCAGCTTTTTTTCAATTTTACGAAGGGAAGCTAGAATGTTGGAGTAGAGGCCGACAGGAAGGCTATTTTCCTTCTCAGGAATGGCATTCTGTGTCTGACATACCATCTGATGCCTTTTACCTAAGAAGACCTGTGAACTGCCGCTGCTACTGAAAATGTAACCAAGCTTAATGCTGAATCAAAGGAGTTGCTGAAAACATCAAAATAAATGCTGCTGCTGAAAATGTAACCAAGCTTAATGCTGAATCAAAGGAGTTGCTGAAAACATCAAAATAAATGCTGCTGCCTTCAAACAAGGGAAGCTAAAGTATTCATATGGATCCGAAATCAATTCAAGTCAAACGAAAAAAAAAATGCATGCATTGAATGCCCCACTTATAATATGAGGTAACTTACTTAACCCAAGAGCTCTTGTGAAATTTATATATTCCCTCTCATAAAGCTATAGTTATTTCTTAATTTATTTTCTATCAGAAAACTGTCTACTTTTGCGTAATATCTTTGTAATATAACTAATGTGCTTCTCTCTCTATACTTGGGTTAATATTTTTGAATTTTGCTGTTTTATTTCTTTCATTATGATAGTGTGTCTGGATAGTCATCGAATGAGCAAATCACTCCTTTTCCTTTTTAAATTAGTATGCCACCATATTATTGCAGATGAATTGTAAAACTGTCCCTATATATTAACTATCTTGTCCAATCGCTCATTTGAGGGCTATTTTATTTCATATCTTTATAATCATTAAATAACTTTGTCTTTTAAGAAAGGTATATTTTCATTTGTTTAAATATGATGTGAGGGTATGTGCGAGGTTAATAAGTGAATAATATAGAAATGCCTGATTACGTATAAGCTCATGATAATTTGTTTTATTGTAGTGTACTTTTAGAACTATCAGATTTGAGGTCAAGAATGAGCTGACCTTCTTAAAATTTATTAGAAATTGATTAAGCGCCTTTGCTCCATTAAAATCACCCCTTTTACCAATACTTTATGTATTTGATATTTATGAGTGTTTCCAGTGTAGGTGTATTGAGTGTTGATGCCTGCTTTGGATTTTTCAAGGGTACATACGACTGAGAGCGTTCCCTTTTCTACTTGCAGTTCCCAGATACAGTGTGTGCTAGAAAGTCACACCTGGGAATTCTATGCAGTAGTCATACACACACGATGTACTTGGGTAAGTCCAGACTTGAGCTGTAATAATGTGACAAAATCTTATACGGATTTATGGCGAGACGCCATCACGTCTGCTTTATTTTATTATTTTATTTCATTTTACAAAGCCGTGGTTTCAACGTATCACACTCCATTCTTTATATTAAATCTTCACTGGAACCACCGATCTCTCTAATATTAAATTTTAGTATTTTCTATAAATTGCCCACATCTTGATCACTTCCTTAACTTATAGTTCATCAAGCTTTCGTCTGCACTATCTTGAATTCAACATAGGTTCTTTTATTGAGATATTAAATATATGAAATCTAAAAAGCAAATATTTATATTCGCTATAAGCATCTCGCATATCCTCACAATCAACCTGTCTTTACCCAACTGTACCTTTGTTTAAGCACATTATCGTAATGTTATATTGCGTTAATCCAAGATATAGAGAATATATAAATTAACTAGCCATTATTGTAAATCTAAATGGCATTTCTTTTAAATTTACATTTTGGTGATTCAACAGCAAGGTCTGGGTTTAAACAGACTGTGCCCACATTTATAATATTAAACAAATAAACCATTTTGATTTTTTTTTTCCACTTATTTATTTTCTCCGATCTACACCATTACCTCAGTCCATATCACATTATCGATATGTATTTTGGACATCCATAGACATTAGTTAGCAAACCCAATGATGTTTTATTAATATATAGAGTCTCTTGCTTCTCCCTGACTACTGGCAAGAAACTATGCTATTAGTAGCATCAGATGAATTGTCATGTAGGTGGCACTGTGGAGTATAGTCTTTGGATTCAAACTTGGGATTTCTGGGAGGCAATTCCTCCTAGAGTGTTGAGTTTTATGTCTGGGGTTTGAATTCTGCAACTTGTTAGCAAGGCATGCGAATCTGACCGTTACAATATATATATATGTGCACACAACTACATTGCTGTGTGCCATGCAACCCAGATGGTTACATTGTCCTGCTCTGAGGAAAAAAGAAAATAGAAATGAAACGCGTTTCTAACAATATTTTGCATAATCTACATGTATAATCAAAACAAAGTTCATACCTAAAACTATGTACTCATCAATTTCTTTTAGAGATCTGACAGACATCTGACAGTTAACAGAATGAATAGTGGTCTGCAATTTTGAGGTAGATAAAGCCATTGGACTGTAAGTACATAATCTACCATGAACAGCAAGAGGTTTACCTCAACTGAGACACTATAAGCTACTACAACCCTTGATAAGGAAAATGCAAACATCTTTGCAAAACCCTCTCTCATGGAGGGGGTGGAAAGTACAAAACTATGCCATGCTTCTTTGAGTTTTATGGGCTGGGAAATACAAGCTATTCTTTGCTCCTTTTCTTTGGAGACTTAGAGGCTAGAATCATGACAGGACTACATTAACTACTCTGTGATTAACAATATTAAATACAAAAAATGGGTTGGAGCAAATAGCTGAGATGGAACACCTCATGGAATTGCATGGAAACCTTGATCCTCAAACCATTGACAAAAATCCATCCATCATCAAAACTGAAAATACAGCTAAACAAACATCAACAACCAACCACCCAATCTAATCTCCAAAATCATAGATTTTCTCTTTAACACTAAACATGAATCTCTTTAAACATACATGAAAATTACTATTTTATAATTTATAATCATCAATATTCTTGACACCTATTTCACAGTAATTTTTAAAATTAATTCTCCGTAAAATGCATATTTTTTTTCTTTCTCAGTTGTGGTTTGAGTTCAAGTTGATAATTTTGAAGTGATGATCACCAGTATGTGATCATCATCAGCTGCAGATTGCCAAAGTACATTTATCATCATCAACCCTCAGCTGGGTAGCCATTTGTAATGGGATGGGGGAATAATTGAATGGTGAAAGGGGTCATACCTGGGGTAGTGGAAAGTCATCATCACTCCCAAGTAAACAAAATTTAAAATTTTCAAAAATATATTTAAGTAAAAACAAGAAATATCTAGTGCCTACTGAACTAGTCTTGCTATATTGGATGAATAGACACTAGATAAGATTTTAGGCACATACTTTCGTGCATCCATTAATTATTATGGCTTGCACTGGGTAGCATTACTGTATGAATTACACAGTTCTTTTGTATTTTCCCATCAACCATTTTTGACAAACATAATTCTATCTGCATAGAAAAACCAATTTATTTGCCACATGTCAGTATAGCAGGCAATTTATAATTTCATTTATATATTTTTAGGTACTTATTTAAATTTATATTTAATAATTTGATTATGGAAGCTTGATTTACTTTTAGAGTTTTATCATTATAACTTAAATATTCAAGATAAAGGAAAAATTGTTTGATTTCTTAAACTTTTTTTAAAGTTTAATTTAAATTAAATCATCAATCTTTCTCCTAAAGAAAAGTTTTAAAAAGAATATCCAAGCAGTGCTATTGCAAGTAATTTGAAAAGTGTATACAATGTGCACACTTGATAATGGATGGATGTGGTTGTGTCACATATGAATTGTCGTAATTCAATATGCCGTATGTTGTAATGGATGTGGTTAATGTTCAAGTATGAAATACAGAAACATTTTCTGAATTTGTGTGCTTGCATTTTTTTGTTGCTTTTGTATGAATAACCATTCTTAACTGTAATCATTTTTGTACCACTTCTGTCTCACAAGTCTTGAATTAACATTTGATTTAACTGTAAGTTTAAACAGAATAATATTCTCATCATCAGATATGATGAGCCTAAAAAAGGAAATGTTATTTCGGTATGCACAGGAAAGGAATTATGGGGAGCTCCAGGGTAAGAATCTTACAACTTTCTGTAAAGAGAAGTACTTGAATAAATATACATTTTTGTATATAAAAAAATACATCCCCTGAAAATAAGCCCTACAGTGTCTTTTGGAACAAAAATTAATATAAGACCTGGTCTTATTTTTGGGATAAACACATTATTATTTTAGAAATTATAATTTGTGTTTACATTTTAAATGCACAGTGGTAAAGTAAATGTGTATATGAGTGAAAAGATAGGTAGAAGGTCAATGGATTAATAATTCCAAGAAGAATCCTTATTATTATTTTTTCTCTGCATTGAATCCAATAGTTTGTTGATATTTGAGTAACATCCATACTTATTTTCTTCAGGAAAACTGATTAAATTCCAAAAAGTTAAGTCTCAATGCAAGTTTACATATTTTTAATAGATTCCATTTAATTTCAAATTAACTAACCAAAGAGAGAAAACAAAATAAAGTGAAATTGTAATTTATCAGCAAAATTATGGCATAGTTCTGTAAGTGAACAAGGTATTCCAAAAGTTACTTAACTTTAAATTATCATCTTTTTAAAATTTAAATAGTACTCTTGTGTATTTTTATTCATTTTCTAATAAGTTAGTTTTCAATTTATTGTATTTAAAATTAATTCAATTTTTCAAAATGTCATGTCTTTGATATAAATTTCCAAGATTAGTTCTTTTTATCTTGCTCTAATCATAGAATGTTATATGATGTTAGTATTAACTTTTGTAGCCTAAACATAGTAGCACTCTGCAATTAGCATGTAACAGAGTCAGCTATGTACAACTACCAAATGCATTGGTTTGAGTTCAAAATACAGTATTAGAATGTTGTTGGTTTTTTAATTTCATGTTATTAGCTTAAATTAGTGTAAAGAAATTAAACATATTTACTAGTTGCATACGTATGTTAATTTTTGCTTTGAATTCTAAGTTCTTACAAAGATACTCCAGAAATTAATATGAGATTGTTGATATTATACCACTGTCACATAGCATCCATTGATTATTTAGACATCTTTAAATAGCTCTGGTGTAGATTGAATAAATTTGATCTTGGAAAAAATTTATCTTCATTAAAATTTGTATGGCCAGTATTGATTTTATATGTATCATGAAAAGAAGAAATGATTTGTTATATATCATTCCTATATTCTTCTACTTATATATCAATTTATGTGAATTTCAAGAGATTAGTCATTCATTTCTATGGCTTTAACATTGTTTTGATTGTTATAATGCCTCTCCATCTGTATTAAATAAATTAAAGCAGGTTTTTAGATCTAATTGAATGCAACAAATATATGTTTTAAAACATAATAAATAAAATATTAGATAGAACAAAATTATTTTATTTTATAAAATTATTAATAAATGCAATGTGCTTTTAAGAGCAGTGTTTCTATTCTGAAGTAATCAATGGATACCAGATGGTATTGTTATTATATCCACATCCCCAGACTAATTTATGATCTTCATCAGTGAGGACTTGTGAATCTTTATATTATTATTGGCATAATAAATATAATATTAAAATTATTAATATATACTATAAAATATTGAACTTTCTTTCCCTCTTCAAATCAAAAGATAAATTATTTGAAAATCAATGTTCTGAAATTCCCTACTGGATTTGTCTCATATCAGTGAAAGAGTAGATATTTGAGTTTAAAAAAACATAGTAATATTACATATAAAAAAAAAACATTTTCTCTTTTTTTGCTACTTATACAGACCAAATTACAATTTTTTATGAAACAAAAATTATTTTTAAATATGATATATTATTATTTTTAAATATGATATATTAAAGGCAAACCTGACTAGAAAAGCCCTAGAAATACAGAAGATTCATCTTTTTTAATAAATATGATATTTGAAAATTTTCTCTACTTTTTGGAAAATTAATTCATCTGTAGAATTTTGTCATGATTTCTACCAATACATTATAATTTAGTCTCAATTTGTTTTTGTTTTTTTTTCTTTAATTAATTTGAAATTCAACAAAATTTACTAAAACTATATAAACTTACATTGAAATCAATGTTATTGAAAAATTGATCACTGATAATCATGAGTGATCATGTTGTTATTTTTTTCAGGACTGTCTTTCTATTGATCTTTCTTCATTTCATTTGTCTCCTGCCAATTCTTACACATGTAAAACTTCTTTTCCTACCCCTTAAAAGAAAATAAAAATTATTTGGCATCTTTTTACTATGAAAATAATTGATGTCTTCTTTATTAAACTTTCTAATTCTTTTTTTTTTTTGCATTTATCATTATTTTAAAAAATTGCTTCTAAGTATTTTTTATAGTTTTTTATTCTATTTAATTAATATTTTGACCACTCCGTAGTCTTCATCAGAGCTAAAAAATAATTTTAGTACATATATTAAATTCATTATTAATACTCATATATAATTCTTGAGTTTAAAAATATTATAAGCATTAATAAACAATTTAAAAACAATTATATATATATAAACTGTAAGGTGACTTGGATTCCTCTTGGAGGCCTTAAAGGAACAGAGCAGGGCAAATTCCTAATGTCCACTCCATAGGTTCTAGTTATTGCAGCTATTATTATTATGTGATTATTCATATAGTATACGAACATGGATGGCCTACACAACAACATGCATAGCCAGTATGGTGAGTTTATTGACTTTTTACCTCTGAGTTTAAGATCAAGAAACACCATGGTCTTTCTTCTCAGTTGTCTGATAAGGCAGACTGAATGTATGTTTAAATGATAAATATTTTTCTAATATATATATACAATAATGACAGACAAAAATAAATCATGGCCCTTCATCCCAGGAGGCTATAAAGTCGCCAACCAAGGCAGCGGTTGGTGACCGAAGGCGGAGGGTACTAAGAATCCCCTGATTGTGGACCCACGCTGTCATTTAATGATGACTTTTTATTTAGGTACTTACAACTGCAGATCACTTTCAAGTGAAGGAAGATTGCAAGAATTAGAAGACGAACTGTCTTATATTAAATGGGACATTATTGGATATTGTAAAGTTAGAAGAAAAGGTGAAGAGACAACTGATTTAAAAAGTGGATATGTATTCTACTATAAAGGCATAAATATTGGAAATACAAGTGGAATAGGATTCATTATAAATAAAAAGTGGAAGAACAACATGTGTGGAGATTGATGGTGTATCAAACAGAGTGGCAAGATTAGTTATACAACTTAATAGCAAATACCAAATGCAGATGATTCAGATTTATGCCCCAACTTCTCATAGTGATGAAGTAGAAGAAGATTTTTATATGAATGTACAAAAGGCTTTTGATCAGAGAAAATTGTTGTGGAAGACTTTAATGCTAGAATTGTTAAACAAATGAAAGATGAAAATGCTGTAGGTAATTTTGGTTATGGTAATAGAAATGAGAGAGGTCGGAAATGGACATGGAAGCATTCAAATGAAGGTACAGCAGAATCGGATTATATATATTTTGACTAACAGAAAATATATATTTCAAAAATTGTAATGTTTTTAATAAATTTAACACAGGAGTGATCATCAGTTAGTAAGATGTAAGAAACTTGTTAATGCAAAACTAGAGAGACAAAAATTATTAAGAAAAACAATATTTACAGTTGATATTCCTAATCTTCAGAAACACTCTAATGAATTTAAATTAGAACTTACAAATCAGTTTCAAGTATTAGTAGATTCTGAATATGATTCAGATTTGAATGAAATTAATAAAAAAATAATTGATATACTTTTAAAAACTGCATCAAAGATAGCTGGTAGAAAAAAGCAGCAATTGACCAATAAAATTTCTACTGAGACTAGAGAATTTTTAAAGGAGGAATATGAAGATATACAACCCAAAAATGATGCATTAAAAAGGATTGAATACCTCGAATTCTGTAAAATGGTGTGGAAAAGAATTGAAAATGATATAAGAAAGTATAACTGTGAACTAGCAAGGAAAGCTGTAGAAGTGAATAAAAGTCTCAAGAGTGTAAAACAACATTTTGGTATTCGTAGGAAATTTGTATCTGCAATAAGAAAAAAAGATGGAACTATTACTAAAAACAGATGACACCATGAAATGGATAGAACAGTTCTATCAATAATTGCATAGTAATGAAGAACAAGTACCTCCTATATCTATTATATCTTCCGAATTGCCCAGAATCTTAAAATGAAGAAATGAGGCATGCAATTAAATTTATGAAGAAAGGAAAGGCTCCAGGTAATGATGGAATTATAATTGATATATTAAAAGAAGCAGATGAAAAAATAGAAATTTTTTAGCAAAGTTATATACCAAATGTCTAAATGATAAAGATGTACCAGATGATTGGAATAATGCAATATTAATATTTAAAAAGGTGATAAAGAAGATATTAGAAATTACAAACCTATCAGCCTTTTGTCAGTTTTATACAAAATTTTTGCCAAGATAATTACAACTCGTCTGCAGAGAACATTGGATTTCCGCCAACCAAGAGAACAAGCTGGATTTAAAAGTGGTTTTACTACAGTAGATCATATCCAGGTATTGAAAAAAGTTAAAGAAAGGAAAAATGAATATGAGTTGCCATTATGCTTGAGATTTGTAGATTATGAAAAGGGATTTGATTCTATAAACATTTCTTCAGTGATTAAAGCATTGAATCATCAAGGTATTATAGATCCAGGATATTGTCATATTTTAAAGAATATTTATAAAAATGGAAAGCAACAATCAGATTACATAATTATACTAGGAAAGACAACATTGAGAAGGGTGTAAGACAGGGCAGGGTGAATCCATATCTCCAAAACTTTTTACAGCAGTGCTGCAAGAAGTATTTTATTGATTAAAATGAAAATCTAAAGGAGTGAAAGTAAATGGAGATTATTTAAATCATTTAGATTTTGCAGATGATGTAGTTGTTTTTGCAAATAATGCATTAGAGCTGCAGGAAATGTTGCAGGAGTTATCAGATGAAAGTAGGACTAAAGATAAATGTTAAAAAGATTGAAGTAATGTTCAATGGATTTTTTTCAAAATATGAAAATAAAGATTGATTATGATGAGTTAGAAGAAGTTAACAGCTACAAATATCTTGGTCTGATTATTAATACAGATGGAAACATAATGGGTGAAATTAATCATAGAATTAAACTTGGTTGGAATGCTTTTCATAGAAATAACTAGATACTAAAAGGAAATATGCCTATGTGTTTGAAAAGAAAAGTTTTTAATAAATGTGTTTTACCAGTTCTTACTTATGGATCTGAGACTTGGACACTTAATAGAAGAGTAATACAAAGACTTCAGACCACTCAAAGAAGTATGGAGAGATACATGTTAGGAGTAACATGAAGAGATCGAAAACACAATATATGGGTAAGAGTACAAACAGGTGTTACTGACCTCATTGAAAAAATTAAAAGACTGAAGTGGAGTTGGGCTGGGCATATTTCTAGAAGAGATGATAATAGATGAACAATTGAAATCTTAAACTGGGATGGATGGATGAAATAAAGTGTGCAGGTGTGATGTGGAGAAGAGAAGCTAAAGATCGTAGACGATGGTTTGAACTTGGAGAGATCTTCATCCTACAGTGGATTGATAATGGTTGATGATATATAAATTAATTAGCAAGTGGAACTCCTATTTACAAATGAACTTAAATCCACAGCCAAAGTATATTGATGTTTAGCAACCAAAAAGATAGGTTTGCTGGCTGAAAGAAAACAATAGCAAACCTGTCCAAACTATTACTAATGCATGTATAAAGCACACATACAGTTATATCTTTATAACTAACAAATTAAAACTTTAACTTTATCAATTCTAAAACTCTTCAATGATAAAGAAAAATAAAAACTTCAAAAATCTCATATATATGTATACATATATTTATGTAAGATATGTGTTAATGCAAAACTACTGAGACAAAAATTATTAAAAAAAACAATATTTACAGTTGATATTCCTAATCTTCAGAAAAACTCTAATGAATTTAAATTAGAACTTACAAATCGGTTTCAAGTATTAGTAGATTTTGAACATGATTCAGATTTGAATGAAATTAATATGAAAATAACTGATACACTTTTGAAAACTGCAACAAAGATAGCTGGTAGAAAAAGCAGCAATTGACCAATAAAATTTCTACTGAGACTAGAGAATTTATGAAGAAAAGAAGGAATAGGAAGATATACAAAAATGATGCATTAAAAAGGATTGAATATCTCAAATTTTGTAAAATGGTGTGGAAAAGAGTTGAAAATGATATAAGAAAGTATAACTGTGAACTAGCAAGGAAAGCTGTAGAAGAGAATAAAAGTCTCAAGAGTGTAAAACAACATTTTGGTATTGGTAGGAAATTGATATCTGCAATAAGAAAAAAAAGATAGAATTATTACTAAAAAGAGAAATGACATCATGAAACAGGTAGAAGACTTTTATCAATAATTATATAGTAATAAAGAACAAGTACCTCCTATAACTATTACATCTTCCAAATTGCCCAGAATTTTAAATGAAGAAGTGAGACATGCAATTAAATGTATGAAGAAAGGAAATGTTCCAGGTAATGATGGAATTATAATTGATATATTAAAGAAGCAGGTGAAGAAATAGAATTTTTTTTAGCAAAATTATATACCAAATGTCTAAATGATAAAAGTGTACTAGATGATTAGAAGAATGCGGTATTAATATTAATAATTAAAAAAGTTGATAAAGAAGATATTAGAAATTACAGACCTATCAGCCTTTTATTAGTTTTATACAAAATTTTTACCAAGATAGTTACAACTTGTCTATAGAGAACATTGGATTTCCACCAACCAAGAGACCAAGTTGGATTTACAGGTGGTTTTAGTTCAGTAGATCATATTGAGATATTGAGAGAAGTTATAGAAAGAACAAATGAATATGAGTTGCAGATTATGAAAAGGCATTTGATTCTATAAACATTTCTTCCATGATTAAGGCATTGGATCATCAAGGTATAGATCCAGGATATTGTCATATTTTAAAGAATATTTATAAAAATGCAACAGCAACAATTAGATTACATAATGATACTGGGAAAGTCAACATTGAGAAGGGTGTAAGATGAGGGGGCTCCATATCTAAAACTTTTTAGAGCAGAACTGCAAGAAGTATTTTGTGGATTAAAATGGGAAATTAAAGGAGTGAAAGTAAATGGAGATTATTTGAGTCATTTAAATTTTGCAGATGATGTAGTTGTTTTTGCAAATAATGCTTTAGAGCTGCAGGAAATGTTGCAGGAGTTATCAGATGAAAGTAGGAATGTAGGCCTAAAGATAAATGTTAAAAAAACTAAAGTAATGTTTAATGGATTTTCTCAAAATATGAAAATAAAGATTGATTATGATGAATTAGAAGTTAACAGTTACAAATACTTTGGTCAGATTATTAATATAGATGGAAACATGATGAAATTAGTCACAGAATTAAATTTGGTGAGAGTGCTTTTGGTAGAAATACTAAAAGGAAATATGTCTATGTGTTTGAAAAGGAAGGTTTTTAATAAATGTGTTTTACCGGTTCTTACTTATGGAACTGAGACTTTGACAAGTATAGGAGAACAATACAGAGACTTCAGACCACTCAAAGAAATGTGAAGAGATGCATGTTGGGAGTAACAAGAAGAGATTGAAAATGCAATATATGGGTAAGAGAACAAACAGGTGTTACTGACCTCATTGAAAAAATGAAAAGACAAGTGGAATTGGGCTGGACATATTGCCAGACGACATGATAATAGATGATCAATTGAAATCTTAAACTGGATTCCAAGAGATTGTAAAAGACCCAGAAAGAGACCATATGTGAAATGGATGGATGAAATAAGAAAATGTGCAGGGGTGATGTGGACAAGAGAAGCTAAAGATTGGAGAAGATGGATTGAACTTGGAGAGACCTTCATTCTGCAGTGAATTAATAATGGTTGATAATGATGATATTTATGCAATCACCTACAATATTTTATATTTCATTAATCTGTTACATACTTAACAATATGATATATATATACAAGCATCTAATTAATATGTAATGGCATCATTTTTAAAATTTATTTTAATAATCTTAAGTTATATGAAACTAGTCAGTTAAATTAAGATGAATAAATTTAAAATTATCTTACATTTTTTTATTTTTGTTCATATAAATTTAGAAAAGATTAGCTAAGAATTTATAGAAATAGTTCATATAACCAGGATTATCATTATATAATAATTAATTATTTTGGATATACATTGAATTTCATTGAAATAATTGAATTGATAAATAAGTTATAAATAGATGTTATATATAGATGGTTAAAGGTTTTATTTTAGTTATTTCTTTTTATTTAAGGGCTTTAAATAAAGTTAATGAAATTACGTTTTCATTTTAGCTAATTAGTTATACTTATATAATTAAGAATGTGTGTGTATGTATGTATAATTTTATTTTTATCATTATCGTCAATCATTATCAATTCACTACAGGATGAAGGTCTCCAAGTTCAGTCCATCTTCTCCGATCTCTAGCCTCTTTTTTTCACATCACCCCTGCACACTTTTATTTTATCCATCCATCTCACATGCGGTCTCTTTCTGAGTCTTTTACAATCTCTTGGAATCCCATTTAAGATCTCAATTGTTCATCTATTATCATCTCTTCTAGCAATATGTCCAACCAAACTCCACTTTAGTCTTTTAATTCTTTCAACAATGTCAGTAACATCTGTTTGTTCTCTTATCCACATATTGCATTTTTGATCTCTTCTTGTTACTCTTAACATGCATCTCTCCATGCTTTGTCTATGTCTCTGTACTGCTCTTCTATTAATTGTCCAAGTCTCAGATCCATACGTAAGATTTGGTAAAACACATTTATTGAAAGCCTTTCTTTTCAAACACATAGGCATATTTACTTTTAGTATTAAGTTATTTCTACCAAAAGCACTCCTATCAATGTTAATTCTATGATTAATTTTATTGATTATGTTTCCATCTGTAGTAATAATTTGATCAAGGTATTTGTAGTTGTTAGCTTTTTATAAGTCATCATAATCACTCTTTATTTTCATGTTTTGAAAAAAGCCATTGAACATTACTTTAGTCTTTTTAACATTTACGTTTAGTCCTACTTTCTTACTTTCATCTGATAACTCCTGCAACATTTCCTGAAGCTCTAAAGCATTATCAGAAAAAAGAACTACATCTGCAAAATATAAATGACTTAAATAATATACTCCTTTAGTTTCCCATTCTTCTTGCAGCACTGCTGTAAAACGTTTGGAGATATGGAGTCATCCTATCTTACATTCTTCTCAATGTTAATCTTCCCTAGTATCGTTATATAATCTAATTGTTGCTGTTGTATTTTTATAAATATTCTTCAGAATATGACAGTATTCCGGGTCTATTCATTGATGATCCAATGCTTTAATCACTGAAAAAATGCTTATAGAATGAAATGTATTTTCATAATCTACAAATGCAAAGCATAATGGCAACTCATATTCATTGGTCCTTTCTATAACTTCTCTCAACACTTGGATATGATCTACCGTCAAAAATGACTTTTAAATTCAGCTTGTTCTTTTCATTGGTTAAAATCCACTGTTCTCTATAGACATAATTATCTTGGTAAAAATTTTGTATAAAACTGATAACAGGCTGATAGGTGTGTAATTTCTAATATCTTTGTCATCTTTTTTAAATATTAATGTTATTACTTTATTCTTCTAATCATCTGGTACATCTTTATCATTTAGACATTTGGTATATAACTTTGTCAAAAAATTTCCTATTTCTTCACTTGCTTCTTTTAATATGTGGATTATAATTCCATCATTACCTGAAGCTTATCCTTTCTTCATAAATATAAAGGCATGTCTCACTTCTTCATTTAAAATTCTGGGGCAATTAATAGTTGTAGGAGATATTTGTTCTTTATTACTATATAATTCTTGATACAACTCCTCTACCCATTTCATACTGCCATCTCTTTTTTTAGTAATAGTTCCTTTTTTTTTTCTTATTGCAGGTATAAATTTCTATCAGTACCAAACTGTTGTTTTACTCTCTTGAGATTGTTATTCTCTTCTACAGTTTACTTTGCTAGTTCATAATTATACTTTCTTATATCATTAACAACTCCTTTTCCCACCATTGTATAAAATTCAAGATATTCAATTCTTTTTAATGCATCATTTTTATATATCTTCTTTTCTTCCTAAATTCTCTACTTGCTGTTTTTTTCTATCAGCTATCTTTGTTGCAATTTTTAAAAGTGTATCAGTTATTTTTTTATTAATTTCATTCAAATCTCAATTATGCTTAAAATCTACAAATACTTGAAACCAATTTGCAAGTTCTAATTTAAATTCATTAGAATGTTTCTGATGATTAGGAATATCAACTGTAAATATTGTTTTTCTTAATTTTTGTCTCTCTAGTTTTGCATTAACATGTATCTTACATCTTACTAATTGATGTTCACTGCTTGTGTTGAATATATTAAGAACATTACAGTCTTGAAATATGTATTTCATGATAGTCAAAATATAATCTAATTCTTCTGTTTCTTCATTTGGATGCTTCCATGTCCATTTCCTTTTAACATTTTTTTCAAAAAAAGAATTCATTATATAAAGTTGTTTTTTTTCTGCGTATTCCACAAGTCTATGTCCTCTCTCATTTATATTATCATAACCAAATTTACCTACAGCACTTTCATTTGTTCCCAATTCTAGCATTAAAGTCTCCAATAACAATTTTAAAATGTCTTGTCTGATCAAAAGTTTTTTGTAAATCCATCTAAAAATCTTCTATTATTTCATCACTATGACAACTTATTGGGGCATAAACTTGAATTATCTGCATTTGGTATCTGCTATTAAGTTGAACAACTAATCTTGCCATTCTGCCCAATAGACCGTCACTCTCCTCAGTGTTGTTCATCTACATTTTATTTATAATGAATCCTACTCCACTTGTACTTCCTATATTTGTGTGCCTTTGTAGTAGAGTACATGTCCACTTTTTAAATCAATTGTCTCTTCATCTTTTCTTCTAATTTCACAAAGACCAGTAATGCCCCATTTAATATAAGATAGTTCCTCCTCCAATTCTTTCAATCTTCCTTTACCTAAATAAAAAGTCATTAAATGGCAGCCTGGATTCGCAATCAGGCTATTCTTAGCTCCCTCTGCCTTCAGCCACCAACTGTTGCCTTGGCTGGTGATGTTTAAACCTCCTGGGAATAAGGGCCATGATTTATTTTTGTCTCTCATGATTGTATATATATCTATTAGAAAGAAAAAAATTTTCAATTAACATTCATTCTGCTTTATCAGGCAACTTAGAAGAAAGACCATGATGTTTCTTGATCTTAAAGTCAGTGATAAAAATCTAATAAACTCTCTATGATGGATAATGCATGTTGTGAGCAGCCCATCCATATTTATATATTATACAAATAATCACATAATAATAGCAACTGCAATGACGAGAATATTGTAATGGTATACATATGTTGTTACATTATTTTAAAATTAAAATAAAAGGGGAATATAAAATTGATTTTTTTAAAAACGTAAAAGAAAATTAAAATAGTTATTTTAACATATATATAATCGCACAGATGGAAAACTATTATAAAAATTATTTAAAAGAAAGTTAAAAAAAAAAGTGTAAAGATCTAAAGATTAGTATTTTTGTTAAAAAGTAATATAAAAGAAAATAGAAACAAACCTTATTAGTTTCTATTTAAAAGAATCATGTTTAAATCTTAGTGAAATGAAATGATTGTTCTATTAATTGAATCTAAAGCAAATGAGCCCTTGGGCCCTTTTAATGTAAAGGTCAGATAAGAGATGAAAATTAAAGATTGTCTTTGTTCGACCAATACAAGCACCAAGCCCCACACAAGCCAGAAAGGAAAACACCCAGACCTGTAAGAACAAATGACATCATATGTGACTGATTCAAAGAGTTCCTGATAAGAGAGGCCAGAAATTATAAAAGATGGAAATATTGAATTATTAGGTCCTTTTTATTCACTTAGAAAATGAAGTAACTTTTGATTCTTGAACTGCATTGTGGATCCTGAAATATATGGGTCTCACCTCACAGTGAATTAATTGCCTGTTATGCACCAGCTGAGGCAGCCTCCAAATTGATGATTACTGAAGGCGACAAACTATAGACCGGTCTTCCCAGAAATGATATAAATATTAAGTGGACTTCAGTTGGATGGGTGCAACGCATCATGGACAAGACGGACTTCAAAGTTACCGTGGAAAGTATGAACTTTTGTTTATCTAAATTGAAATAGGAATTGTAAAAAAATTTAAAATAATTAAGTACTTTCAAATACGTAAACTTCTAAAAAAAATCTTTTGTCTGACTGAGCATAGATTTAAATTAGTCATATTCTCCCAATATGTTTGCTAATCAATCATTTCCATTTTTTTAATTTTCATTTTTTTTTTTTTTTTGTGTGTGTGTTAGCTAAATTATTAACTTGTGATAAATTTAAGTTGGGTATAGATGGCTGCATAGATTCGTTATGTATGTTAACTTAAGGGGGCTAATTTTGGACTGTCTTGTAGTTGAATTGAGGTTGGTGGGGGGGGGAGTATAGGTGTTTCATGTCAGTGTAATATGAAGTGCATTAGCATACAGGGTTTAGTATCCCAACTGAATTCTTAGCCAAAAAGTGTAGCTATGGCATTGCCAATGGATGCAGATGTATTCCCTGTGCCTTGGATTCTTCTCATTCTATGGATTGGGATTATAAGACTGCAAATATCACTCTCCCTCCATACAAAGCACTTCTTACTCTTCATATTAAATGATTACTTAACTCGTCAGACAGATGCCATTCCTGTACTGGACGAGGATCATTCTTCCTTAAATAATATGCTTTAGACGCTCATTCCTGTCAGTATGTTTTTATGCTAATGTCTTCATGTTGCATTGATCACATCGATATATCATTAAGCTGGCTTTGGTTTACCTGTGAACTTATAGCCTGGAGTTAAAAGAGTACAGTTAGTCAAGCGCGTAGTCTGTGTAGCCTATCTATGCCTAACATTCTAATATATTAAATTGTATAAACTGACCATCTGTGTGGACTTACTAAAGTTTAAAATAATAATAATAACAAATTAAAGCAATATTAAAGAATTTATTCCTCCAATTTATATATGTGCATAAATAAATGCTTGTGTGGTTATAACTGGCAGTAGCTTATTTTATTATCTTTTTTCTTTTTTGAAAATGTGTTTAAAAGTATATATTATTAAATCTCAGCTACTCCTTGAGTTTAGTGACTAAGGCATATCGGTCAAATAAAATTGGAATCTTACAAAGAAGTATCTGCCTACTATATACATTTTCCAGGTTCAAATGGCCTGGTGGCACCCTGTAAGGCAGATAGAGTAAGAGTCTCTTCCCCGACCGTTATAATATGGAAATAATTATATAATAGTTTTTAAACTATTAACGTTTTAATTTAAAATTCATAATATTTTTAAAGTCATATATTGAAGATTACTAACAATAAATTTTAATAATTTTATTAATTTTTTGCCCTGATGAAAAATATGGATAAGTCAAAACTAATAAAATGGAATAAAAGATTATAAAAAGCATTGTATTCAAATGGATGAAAGTGATGTTTTAAAAGTTTTAATGAAAATATTGTGTCAATATATCTATAGGAAATAATCAAGTCATTATTATTCCCTTTATTTTAAAATTAATAATAGTTGTTGTTTTATTAATAAACTATGGTTAGAATGTAATACATATTGTTTATTAAACTGCAATTATATAGTATTTTTGAACATGCACGTAACATTGTCACTTTTTTATATGTTTAGTATGCATATATAAATTAAGATTATAGTATAAACAAAAGTTTAAAATAATATTAATAATATAGTTGTTAATCTTAAATTGTAGCGGCACATTTACATATATTTTACAGTGTGTTCACTCATTCATTCACTGAAAAATAATAAGAAAAAACCTTATTGTACTTTTTTTTTCCCAGTAACTTTAGTCTCTTATGGAAACATAATAGTAGTCTTGTTATCAAAAAATTATGATCTTTTTAATCATTTTGATGTTTTTAAGTCACTACTATCTTTATTATGTTCTAATATTTTTTGAAAATTTCGGCACTACCCTTAGAAATGCAAAGGAATTTATTAAATAACATATATGGCACTCAGAGATGGAAAACGGCTGCTAGCATATTGTAAAATTTATTTACAAATTTTAATGGTTTTTTTTTTGATTACTTGTTTGTTTATATATGTGTTTTTACATATTATATAATTGAAGTCATCGTGTAAATTGATACAGTTTGATTCTCAGTTTGTATTGATACTATTACAGAAGAGTTGTCTAAAATTTTATGATATATTGGTCTTGGGAATGTTCAAGGTGGAATTGAATTTAAAACATCTTGTGTTCTTTGTAATGAAGGTTGGAAAGTTTACTGTATCAGTTTTGCAGATAATATGCCTGTGTTCAATAAACATATAATGATTAGTAGCATTAGTTGTACACAGATTTTTATAACATTCATTGATATAACAAATATTTGATCATAATATTCCATCACCTGTTGTCTTAACAACTGATTTTTGATTGAATCAAAATATTCAACTAGATTCATCTAGAAGGAAATTTTATGATTGAAAAATAAATGTTTGGAAATAGTATGGAATTATCTTTATTAGATTGTTGTTTTTGTATTCTTCCTCTTCATACATTATCTTTTTCAATAATTTTACTTTGGTTAAAGTAATTATTTTATTTTAGAATATTTTGTAATTAAACACATATTAAGTAATTATTGATTTATTTGGCTTTTTTAACTAATATTTGTGTGTGTGTGTTTTTAAATATAATAAAATTGAATGTTCCAGGTGCCTTATATAATTAAACCACATTTTTCTTGATATTTTATAAGTACTAATTTTTAAAGGTCTTGCAATTGTTTGAAGATATTATTAATGTTGATAGTATGTAAAAAAAAAATTAAAAATGAGAAACTTGAATAGAAACTTTCAATCTTATCAGTAATGTTTTGGACATGCGAAACTATTATATGGTAGCAATTTAATTTAAGTCAGCTCTCTGAAAATGCTTTATAGTTAAATTTATTGAAGAACAAACAGATTTGTCAGCTCAATAATTTATTAAATGATCTCATAGTCTAATAGATAATATTAGTTTGACAATTTTGCAAATATTCTGCAAAAATCACAATGAAACATTGGATAATATATATGTCTTTATGATAAGAAATACTTAGATCATATCCAAGTATTGAGAGAAGTTATAGAAAGGATAAATGAATATGAGTTGCCATTGTGCTTTGGATTTGTAGATTATGAAAAGGCTTTGATTCTATAAGCATTTTTAAAGTGATTAAAGCATTGGATCATCAAGATATAGACCCAGGATATTGTCATATTCTGAAGAATATTTATAAAAATGCAACAGCAACAATTAGATTACATAATGATACTAGGAAAGCCAACATTGAGAAGGGTGTAAGACGAGGTGACTCCATATCTCCAAAACTTAAAGTAGTGCTGCAAGAAGTATTCTGTGATTAAAATGGAAAGCTAAAGTAGTAAAAGTAAATGGAGATTATTTAAGTCATTTAAATTTGCAGATGATGTAGTTATTTTTGCAAATAATGCTTTAGAGCTTCAGGAAATGTTGCAGGAGTTATCAGATGAAAGTAAGAAAGTAGGACTAAAGATAAATGTTAAAAAAAAAACTAAAATAATGTTGGAACGGATTTTCTCAAAAGATGAAAATAAAGATTGATTATGATGAGTTAGAGGAAGCTAACAACTACAAATACCTGGGTCAGATTATTACTACAGTTGGAAATATAAATGGATGAAATTAATCATAGAATTAAACTTGGTTGGAGGGCTTTTGGTAGAAATAACTTGATACTAAAAGAAAATATGCCTATGAGTTTGGAAGGAAATGTGTTTTACCAGTTCTTACTCATGGATCTGAGATTTGGATACTTAATAGAAGAGCAGTACAGAGACTTCAGACCATTCAAAGAAGTATGGAGAGATACCTGATAGGAGTAACAAGAAGAGGTCAAAAACACAATATATGGCTAAGAGAACAAACAGGTGTTACTGACCTCATTGAAAAAATTAAAAGACTGAAGTGGAGTTGGGCTGGACATATTGCTAGAAGAGATGATAATAGATGGACAATTGAAATCTTAAACGGCATTCCAAGAGATTGTAAAAGACCCAGAAAGAGACCACATGTGGGGTGGATGAAATAAGAAAGTGTACAGCGCTGATGTGGAGGAAAGCTAAAGATCAGAGAAGATGGATTAAACTTGAGGAGATCTTCGTCCTGCAGTGGATTGATAATGGTTGATGATGATAAGAAAACTAATCAATAATGGGTATATTTATAAGATTAATTAAATTTATAGAAAGTTAAATGCTTCTTTATTTTAAAACAATATCTATAGATAGTAGTGATAAATGAACAAAAAGCTATATATAGCAATTTAATCTGATTAAGTATTTAAGTATATTTGATTGAGGAGTAATAGAATTATTAGAAAGATAATTGCAATGATTAAAACAGCCCTGAATACTGATGAGGAAGCTTAAAGTCAGAATTATAAAAAAGGCTTGTTGCATGTGTTGGTTTTTAGTTTATGGAACAAAGATTAAAAAGAAATGAAAAAAAATAATTGAAGATTTTGGAGAAATTGATTTGAAGAATAGAAAAGATAAGTAGTAATAGTGTTTGTAGTAGTATTGACCAGAATAAGCAAAAAGAATTTATAGCAGGAGAATTAAATGGGATTATTGATTGAAGAAGAAAGGAAAAAGAATTAGAAAAAGTAAAAAATAAAATCAATTGTTGATCTAGTAGAGAACATTAGACATGAGTGTTTGAAAAGCTGGAGCAATGGATAGAAAGTACTAGAGAAGATTATTGTGTTGATATATGGGATTTGTTTTGACAGGTAACTAACATTGTCCCGAGTGATTTTCTATAATGATGAAATAGCTGATTTCAACTAAAGATTCTGAATCACGTGAATGAAACTGTAATTATCCTGTCGTTTTGCTGTTCAAACATCTACATGGTAATTTCATGTGATTGATCATATAATCATTAATAGCTATTCAAAAGCAAATATAGCCAAATTTCCTCATAATGAAATTTTTATTTGTTTTTTTTTTTTTCAGTATTTGAGTTTCCACTTTCAAGATTTTTTTAATTTTGTGAAATTCAGTTGCTGGAAAATTGGTTTAATTTATTTAACTTAGTTATAAAGCGTTTTAAATAGAGCACTGTAATAATTTACAATCATGATTTTGTTTCAACATTAAATGACATCATCCACTAAATACAATTGCATTTATTTTGTTTAAGAAATTTTTAAGACATCACCACCCACCTGCTTAAATTTAATTTATCAAAACAATATATGTATATTAAATGTCATAGATATTGATCAGTTTAATGTATGAATTTGTCTGACTTTTTTTTTTGTATCAAATATGTGTATATTCTGTTTAAGTTATTTTGATTCTAGAAATTTTGATAAACATTTATTGCTTTATTTATATCATAATTTATATACCTTCTCATTAATGACTTATTATTGTAATGGGTGAATTAGACTCTGAATATAATCATTCTGTGTCATAAATTATTCAGCTTTCACAGGAAAACATCAACAACAAATAATATTCTGGAAGACAAAAGGCATAAGATTATAATTAAAGTATTTGATTATCCACAAGTGAGGGTATGTGCATATACAAATGGAGTCAATATTTAGTTTAAAAATATGTAGTAAAATTTGAAATTTGATCTGCATAATAATTTTTTTTTGTTTTTGCAAAAGCACATTAGTGTTTGTGTAGGATTGTGAATTAATTAAATTAATTAGATAAGTGAGAATTTATCCATACTTCGTTGTTTATCCCAGAATTTTGGAGAGAAAAATGCATTGAGGAATGGCCAGTAGAATATTTAACATTCCAGTCATGGGTTTTAAAAGACTTTTACTGTCTGTGACTGTAAAATTAATCATTTATATATGTAGCATTATATTGTGCTAATCAATAAAAAAAATATAAATTCAATAGCAATTTGTTAGGCGTAGAAAATTAACTTGTGTAAATGATCCCATTTGTTTTCTAAATATGGTATGTTGTAGAAAATAATCACATGGCTGGTTAACTGTCTATAGTATACCCATTTAAATTTGCAGGCATACCAAAAAATTACTGCCTAAGAAATGCTTTGTCTAAGAATTTGAACTAATAAGCTGACTCTTAGATTCACTACCAACTGTTAGAATATAAATCTGATAGAATTGAATTTTTTTTTAATCAAGAAGGCTATATTTTTAATCAGCATGATGATAAAACTCCCAGCCAGGAAAACTATAACAAAGAAGAAAAAATCCTTTAATATATATAAACTGTAATTAAAGTTAAAAGACAGTTATTTTAAAGAAACTTTTTTTAAAAAAAAAAGTGATAGTATGATCATATCCTAATAACTGAAGGTATAAAGACATCTGCAATAAGATATTTCTATATCTTTTGCATTAGAAGGCCTTATTAATTATATACTTGTTTAGTGTTTAATAATATAGTGTTTAATTCATGTTGATTATGAATTGATGAAATTATTCTAGAATAGTTATTATTTCATATTATGATAAATGGGTTTAATATTTTATTAACTTAATCTCATTTAATGATAGTTTATTTATATGCATATTTGTTATTATTTGCTATAATAACTAATTATATTGAATATTTTTGTTTTATATTCATATATTATTTGTAAATAATGTGTTAGGATTGTATGTAATTTGTTTGTGCACAGCCTATCTTCAGAGAAGCAACCTCACAGACTGTCTAACTGGCATATTGGCAGGGAATTATGGAGGAATGTCGTCATTCCCATGTCTATTAATTAATCTATACATATATGGTTGTAAGACATGACTGATTATCAAAAATAGATAGATATAAAATTATATTTTAGGATGAGAAAATGCTAAATAGATTACTGGAATTGGAACACCACTCTAACTTATGGATTTGAAATAGTTAGAACCCTAGTTCCCATTACATTATTTAATTAAGAAATTAATTAGAGAGAGAAGAAAATGTAATATTAAGATGTAATTTACAACATATCTTAATATATAGAATATATTATTCTTATATCTTCTTTACTTTTTTTGCATTTCTCTTCATATATATTAAAAAAAATTTATCATCTCATACATTTTAATGCAATCTTTTTTTATAATTCCTTCTTTATTTTGCTTACAGTCCTGCAGTCCTCATCACAGCTCTCTATAAGTTTCACTTCTCAAATTGTGTAAGG
Source organism: Epiperipatus broadwayi (assembly GCA_028023455.1). Lineage (NCBI taxonomy): Eukaryota > Metazoa > Onychophora > Udeonychophora > Euonychophora > Peripatidae > Epiperipatus > Epiperipatus broadwayi. The sequence goes on from JAQFVV010006197.1 coordinate 25,310,679, forward strand.
AAATGGTAAATGGTAGTGTAGTAAATACTGTTTGAATAGAGATTTAATATCTTAAAAAGTGCTTACATTATAAAATTAAAAAAAAACATCTAAGGTTTTTATAAATTAGAAAAGAATGATTAATTATATGAGAGAAATCTTTTTTTATTTCAGAAAACAAATTGTATATATTTGTGTTAATTATGGCTGGAATTGATACTTCAAAGAGTCTCTTGGTAAAAGCATGATGATCACAAAAGAAAGCAATTAATCATTCTCACAAGTAGCTTGCCTATATATTCTATTGTGCCTTTTTGAATATTGAGGTGATTTTATTTAATGGTGGATAAAATAGTAGTCTATCACACTTATGATCTGTGGTACAGGTCTGGAAATGGAACAAAATACAAAATTATTTTCAAGAAGTTGGCCAGTCTAATTTTTCTAGTTCGTGTTATTGGAACTTTAGCACTGAGCCCTATGAGTCTTTTTTCAACAAAAGCCAGATATTTGGAATTTATGACAGACTTTCATTTTATTGTGGATATGAAATGGAAAGCCTGCCATTGATTCTGGTTATCGATCTTCCTTTGATAGTATTTTGAAGTTGATTCATTATGCTACTTGATCATAGAGAAATCAGTTAATGTGTTAAGAAGATAGTTCCAAGGTTTGATAGTCTCTTTTGTTATGATTTTATAATCATCAACAAAAGAGAAAAAAAAAATAATAATAATTAGCATTATCACCATCTTTGAAAACAGATTTGAAGTATTCGCTTTAACCCACCCCCAAATACAAAACTGCCATATTGGGCTTCACTCAATGATTCAATGTTTATGGGATGCTATCATTATAGATGCTGTTGTCAAGAATCCATGCATAGACATCATTTTGAGCACTCTTAATATTAAAGAATACTGCAGTAATCTCATGTATTGTCTGATTGTCTCTGACATTGTTAGAACTGAGATATTTTTAAAAAATAATTACTACAAATGTGTGAAGGCTATATATAAAGAGCACTCAAAAAAGATTCTTAAATTTAAAAAAAAAAATACTACATATAATACAATGTAAGTTTAAAAAGAATTTAACATTTTGTAGAATGAAGATGGAAGGTAGTCGTACTAACATGGCTATCAAGTCTCTTCTTCTTCAAGCATGGAGAGAACGGTGGTCTGATCTGCAATGGGGAATTAACATCAAAAAGGTTCTACCTCAGGGAGTTAGTGGAGATGCTTATAATTTGTCAGGTGAGTAATGTAAATATATGTATTTTAATTGATAATTTCATTTTAGTCAGACAGAAGTTAAATTTTCCTGGATCAAAACTCAATCAGCAATCTCATTCAAATATTATTATTTATTGTATTGGTATTTAATTAAATAGCATTTTCTTTAATGGTTGTTTATTGTGTCAATCTTAGATCCACTTAACTTACCTGATAATTTAATGTCATTTTGATTTTTTTTCTCTTTGGATGATAAGACACTCTTCATAGTTTTTTTATAATCATGGAAGAATAATTTAAATGCTCTCTATCTATACTCATTTTTTATTTTATTTTAGTAAGCTTTAATGGTGTCGACATTTGCAGACTTAGTATGTTCAATTACTAAACTATGATATTTTTTCTTACTAGATAACTATCTTCAGAGACCAACTAGTAGAGGGAATGCTATAGAATGTAGTATGCATGATCACAGTTTTATCTTAAGAAACTAATCGATAAAGAGTGGAATTTACTATAAAATAATGAATGAAATTGATATATTTTCAACAAAGAATAATTCTGAAAATAACTTTTATTACTGTGTCAAATTAAATAGATGGTATAAATGATAGTATGCATATACATTTCTATATGCTCACACATATATATTGATAGATATCTATACCATTAAAATGTAGCAACTTAAATTTTTAATCATTTATTATTTTATGATTGAAATATAGTCATCAAATGTATCACACTCTGTGTGTGTATATAGACATATTTAGATAAAAATTAATGTAATTCTATTATTTTGATAAATTCAAATATGTTATATAAATAAATTAATATATCCCACTGATATGCAGATATATATGTGCAGTTTGAGTAAACCCTAACATGGGTATTTTATTATTAAAAATATAAGTTAAAAAGTTTAATCATGTATTTTGTGACAGGCCAAATGTGTTCAGAAATTACAAGCACACATGTATGTATGCATATATATGTAGCAGTGCTTGTCAAATAAAACAAAATTTAATCATTTTTTTTATAATTATTAGATTTCAATTAAAAGGTTTTCCTCATATATTATAAAACACACATCAGTGTGGATATATATATATGCATTTATGTAAACTCGTTAAGAGGCATTGTAAATCAATGTAATAACTTGAATTTTGTAAATCACATATATATAAATCACAATGTGATAATTTTTTATTATATGTTAATCAAAATCTGAAGGCTTAATTGATATGTGCATAGTTGTATTCTAACAACCTTAATATCATTTTTTTTATTAATAAACTTGTATTCAATTGTTAAAAATGGTATTACATCATTATTTCTTGGACAGTCATAGAGCTTATGTTCTCTGAGCTAGATTCGAGCACAGACTGAAAATGTAAATGGGGGTGTATTTAGTGCTTTAGGGGCAGCCAGTATGACATTGCCCTGGCTTGGTGCGAGGATTATATTCTTTAAAGCTCCTACCTACATTTTAGTTTAGTTTTAGAGGTGAAGTTTATAGTTGGCCAGTGCATTAATGGCAATAAGTGGGCAGAGCATTGATGATGATCAGCATGTTTTTAATATTCCAGCATTATTGTTTAGATTTTTCTGGTTATGTACTCTAATGGATGAACATTTGATTGGTGCATCCAAGTTATGTTTAAATAATTGCTCAAGCTGGCAAAGGTTCAATAGTTAGCCTATCTACAGTAGACCCATTTCAAATCCAGCCACAAGGTGGACTGTTGATTTTTGTATTGATATATTTTGATTGATCATTCGTGATGATGAATGGTTTCTGTTGAGTATTACTTATACTTTTGTATTTGATAATGCTGGTTGATGTATATATATGTTTATAGTGGCTCTAAGCAGTACTGCATGATCTCTCAGAGATCTTATGATATCATGCTCTTTAATATATAAAATTGCTTTTATATTTTTGGGATATTAACATTACTTAATATCTTCTCACTTTAATATCTTTACCAATAATAATTATATATTTTTATGATTATTAAATATTACTTTAATAATTAATTGATTTTTTTTTTTTTTTGTTTATTTGAGGTGGGTGATGATTTTCCATCACCCCACCTTCAGCCCTGATACCCACCTGCTGCAATATATATATATATTCTTAAAATAAATATAATTTTGTTTCTTCTTTTTATTCTTCACAGCTTCTCTATTCTCTTATATCTAATGATTAATCTTTTTTGTTGTTGTTGTTCTCTAATGTTTTTAAATATATAGTATTTCAAAGTTTCTCATTTTTCTTTAACCTATATTTCAGAAGTTTTTATGTGGTCTTTTTCTTTTCTGAGTCTTTATAAAAGCTACATTTCAAAGTGATTATTTTAGTACTATGTTTTCTTAAGCATTTTATTTGTAAAATAAAGTTCTCTTTTACTAAAGATGTTTCAGCATTATAATTTTACATTTTTTCGTTTATTTATTTTTAACATTATTTACTTCATTTGTAATTATTAATCTGATAAAACAAAGTGATATGATGGAATGTGAAATTTTTTCTTCTTAGATGAAGTCAAAAGTTTTTTTTTTTTGCATAAGTCAAGTGTCTAGAAAATATTCTCCAAGATTCACCTTACTGCTTTTATGGGTTGTAATGACGTATTTTTCATGTACCAGTTACAAATCTAATAACATGTATAAGTGTTCTTAGATGGTAAGGGATAATGCCATTACATCATGGATACAGTACTTTTATACTATTATTTTATGAATAAGAATTCAAGATATTAAAAAAAAAAACCTCTTAAAGATTAATGTCTGCTTTTTGATTATATATAAATATGTAGAATAACCCAACTACATTTTTCCATGTGTAATGTCCTAAGATGTTCTTAAAATCTCCACTCCATCACATATTCTTGAAACGTGTGAATAAAGACAAATGAATTTCAACATGTGTTTTATGCTGAACCAAGTTGGGCCAGGTCTTAATTTATTTTATGTATCTTCAAAAATGATTAGCAATAATCATTAATGTATTTTTTTGAAGAGGTTGGTAAATACAGAAAATATGACACTTGTAAATCAAATTCTTATAATTTGCTATTGATAAATAATGAATAAATTATGGAGATATATGTAAAAGATTAAGCCTTGGACCAAGTGATGAATACTAGTTCAGATGAAATGCACGTCTTGGGAATCTTTTTTTTTTTTTTTCAGATGTCTTTATTCATAAATTTCAAAAATGTGTGAGGAATGGAAGTTTTAAGTATATCTTAAAAAAATTAATTTATATCTATTTATGAATATACATATTTATTACACACAAACACATTTTAAATTTGAATATTTTTGATTGTATTTGTAAATGTTAAAAAAAGAGTATATTTTAACCTAATAAATCACAATTCTGAAAACTATATTTTAATATTATTTTATGTAGATTGTGTTCTACAGCAAGCCCTGCTAGGAACAAGTCCTAATAATTTAGTTCTGTCATATTTGCAGCATGCCCTATGCTCTCAAGTAAGAATAAAATAATTTAAGCAACTGTAATTGCATTAATAGAATTGATATTGTGAAATTTTAGTTTATATATATATATATTTGTCAAACAAGTAAGATGCTAAAATGCATAAAATGTAAATAAAAAAATTTTCAAACACAAAAATAATAGTATTACAAATAGGCATGATCTTATTTACGTTGTATACATAAATTTATCTGAATTATTTCCATTTTAATTCTTTATATGGAAGTCTTTTCTGATCCATTCTCCTGACATTTCCAAATCATAGAAGCTGATTTTTTTTATACATTTATTAATAATTTTTATTTAGTTATTTATACTTTAGTCTTTAAAAGTTCATTTCAGTTATTAATATTTGTTTTTTTTCTCATACCTGTACTTCGAATAGTATTACTCTATTCTGTTTTTTGGTTTCTCTTTTTATCCCATAAAACTGAATGCAGAGTTTTTGCAAAGTCTATGAACTTTTTCAAATATTTTTGCTATTTCTTTTTTTAAATATAACTTTAGATACTTCTTTTTCTTTACTTTTTTTACTTATAAATTTTCTCAGATACCTAATTTTTTTTATTTTCTACCACTAAATATTTACATTTTTTGAATGATTTTTGACCTGCATGACATAAGATCTTTTGAAATTTGCTAACCACAAAGATTAAGTTGATCACATCTTAATTATAATCTGATTATCTTTTTTATTTTAACAATTTCTCTGACACTTCTGTAGGTGATTAGTTTTATACTTGATGAAGTGCTTTATTTACTTTAAATTTTTTGTTTGATTATTCCTAATTTTTTTATTTTCAGTTTTAAGTAATATAAAATTGATTTTTTTTTTACTTTATTATTTGTGTCTAATAGGGATATTATCATGTGATGCCTTTAAATTTGTAAGCTTAGTGGCATGTCACAGTTTTTTTATTTATGTGAACAATGTTTTCAGAATAAAAAATATCCATTGTTGTTATTTTGCATCTTTAATGATTCTAAATAAAATATTTTAATAAAATGCATAAATAACAGTTCTCTATAATTCTTAGAATATTTTTTTAATCCTTTTTCATATGGTGTTATATAAATTCTACATTATTTTGACTTGATTACATTACTTATTAGTCTTCTGTATAGGTATTTCCACCATTGACATATGTAACATATTTTAAGTTCATTGATCAATTTCTAGAGGATTTTTTATGTTACTTGAGAAATTCTAATTCTTGTTAATTTTATTGTTTTTCATTTTTTCATATATCTTGTCAATCTTGTTCTAATTAATTAAATAAATTTGCTTTAACTTTGTTGTCTTTTTCAGCTACAATATATATTGATAGTAGAAATCTTGTAACCTATTTTATTTGTTCTGAGAACATGTTTAATTTTTTAAGATTTTCTGTTTATTTGAATGGGATTCAGTGAATGCTTTATTTTCAAAATTTATACTATATCATTAAGAAAACAATCGAACAAAAGTTATTACTGAATATTACAGTAAGTAAACCTTAGTTTTGGATTTATTTTTTTTATCAGAACCAGTTTGTTAGTAATATAATTGTGAACTCTGATACCCAGGAAGAAACCATGAAATAACTGATCAAATTTTTTTCTAAAACTGTTATTGCATATGAGCAAATAAATAGTATTTTTCTTGTTGATGATATGATTATTAGAATTTCATCAACATTTACTTTATTAATATTACTATGATACAAGAAACTTACAAAAGATAGATAAATCAATAATAAATTTATATTTTCTAAACATGAAATATTTAAAATTTATCGTCAACCAGCTATCACTGCAGCAGCGAGCTTATAAAAGGATTTTCTGCAATTATTTACAATACAGATAAATATACATTGCTTGCTAAAAAAATTTTCAGATAATAAATATTTTTTAAAAAAAGTTGCAAAGGTTCATGAATCTATCTAATATGGGATAATTTTAATCAATATATGTTCCTGTTAAGGATAATTCTAGGGAGTGGGCACTTTGGTTCTGCATCCCAGTTTAATAATAACTTACTTATAAAGATGCCTCTTTTGAATCCAATTCTTATTTGAATAGTAAGATTACTTAATTAACTGAGATGACCCTTTGGATCTGACCCAGATTTACAGAATAAAACTAAATAAATCGACCATATAAGGAAATTTTGGACTATTTATCAGTAATCCAACAAATGCTCAAGTTCTACATATGTAAAATCTAATAGGAAGCAAAAAGAGAGCTAATTTACATATAAATGCACTCGATCAAATTTTAAAATAAATCTTTATCTTAAAATATCAAAAATTATATTACACTTATTATTTTAACCCTTGGCCACTATAATTGTGTACACTTTTAGTATCTTTAAATATATTACACCATTGATTTTTGTACAATTTTACATATTTGCTGACAATTTCATCTTAAAGAAAATTCTTTTTTTAAAGGAAAATAAAATTTTAACTAATAATATCATAATAAGGACAAGTTGAAGTGAAGTTTTTCAAATATCTTTTTTTATTTCAGCTGCTTTAAAACACAGCTTTTTTTTTTAAACATTTGTGTTTCCCACCAACTTTTCTATAGTGGGTTTGTCTGTGGTCGTGTCCATCCCCACTTCGGCTATTCTACCCTCAACTCGTTTAAGATGTTGATCCAAATCTACTACCATCTTGTTGCATTACTCAACCTGACTGTTCTGCGCTATGGAGAGTTGTTCTATTCTTGATTAAATCCCCTGAAATTCATCTTGGACCTCAGTTCGGAATTTATCTCATTCTGCACGCACCTCATGTTTTAACATTTCCTGACTCTTACATGCCTCATCATATTTTGCATCCAATTGTTCATTATGACCCTACCTTTGAAATCATCAAGTTGTTGTTGGCATCTCGTATTCTTTTCATCAATTTCCTTCTTAATCTCTAACATTCCTTGCTTCAACTCAACATTGTCTTTCTGAACATTTTCTAATTTTAGAGAGAGTTGTCCCATATCTTCAGACAGCTTAATTTCACCGCCACCGCCGCTGGTGGAAGTGGTAGTTGTTTGCCAAGTGTATAAGTTCATTTGGGTTTATGTTGACAGAAATATAAAATGAAATGTAACTTCACAAGAAAATTTAAAAAAAAATTTTTTTTTTTTTGTTAAACACCAGTCCAATGGCTGGACCTCCCTTGCAATTACAGTATATTCATACCTAACATACTGGTTACTATGTAAGTGATCATGCCTTACACATTGTGTGCTCGATGTAACTGATGGTAAAATACATTTAGATACATAGATCAAATTCAACAATCGGCTGGTTCAACTACAACATGTAACCAACTTACACCAAGACTATATGTGCTGGTACACCTAATTTTTGGGCCCTAAAGTTCATGGTGCCAGATGTACCGGATGGTAAATACGGCTGGATTCGATCCTGCCCACACACCAGATGTAACGGATGGAAAATAACTTGTGGACTGTGATACTATGCAGAGCTAGCAATCTTTAGACTATGACTCAGTGTGCCATAATTTATTGCCCCCAATGACATGGTCCACGGAGTTCTACCAAGCTTGGAGGGGGGAAAAGCCACATCGAACTATGGTCGGACTTTGGGTCTTCTAGTGGGATGCTACTGAAAACCTGATGAAATGCTTAACCAATGATTGCGCACACTTTTAATTGACTAGCTCTATACCTATTTAGTAATATCAAATGCAATTTAGGTTAGTTCATCCACTTTTCAACCCTTTCCGATTCCATTATGACCTACTATTCGAACCCAGGGAGAATATTGCTTTTGACTCCCTTAACAGGTATGAACAGATGCACAAAGCAACTTCGGCACCTCTGTATAGGTTACAACTAGCATTTATTATATTTGGTTTGCTATAAAACTATTATATGACAAGAAATAAATGTGTGTGCATGCATAATTGTTTGTTAACTGTGAAATGTTAGGACAACCCAATAAACCAGAGACCGGAATAATATAAACTCTTAAACATTTATTGACAATGATAAATAACATTAACATAAAGTATAATAACAATAGTAATAATAAAAATAGTTATATATGTCACATATGAATTTCTACCAATCTGTTAGCTAATATTTCTCTAGATCCATCCCTTTTACCCCATGGTAGAAATCCATCTATAACACCATTATTTACAAATCATGAACTATCCAAGAAAAATAAACATTAATAATTTAAACTGATTGTGATGCTGGCTAGCTAAATTAAACATTTACTTGATTTCCACAAAGCAGTCCATTTAGTTTAAGTCCCCCCAATTTATATATATATGATAGGTGTAGAAATTAACCTTACTTGATTAGTCAATCACACTGAAAAATATATATAAGGGTTAATCAACAAAATAAAACATATAAGGTGTATTCTGTATCAAGTGTTGCAATTTAATCTGTAAAAATAAATGTAGATAATCTTACCTTACTATTTACATGGATAACCTGGTGTGAATTAGGTGGGTTGACCTAGATTTTATGTACAGTAAAATAGAAAAATAACTAAGTGAATCATCCCCCCATTTCTTCTTTGCTAATTCTGAAAAATGAGATTTCTAGCATCAGAGTGTGAAAAATCAAACAAAAATTTACAACATTAATTTCTTGATTAAAATAATAGTTGGGACAAAGTCCATAGAATCATCCTAATAGAAGTAGTAGTTCATGGTTAGGCATGTTACTCTCCAACAGCAGTTTGACTCAGCAAATCATTTTCCTTGGCAAGGATAGATAGGTACATTGGTGTCTCCTGTAGTCGTGTATGGTAAATACCTCGATCTTGAGCTGATTCCCCTTTAGATATTCCAATGCTTGTTTATTTCGGACTGCAGACATCTTCTTGCGTGTCTTACAATAATGTAGAATAAAAATAGAGGTTTTATGCAACTGTTAGGAAATGACGTGATTCACAATAGCATGTTTTGCTTTAGCCCATCTTCATCTTAAAGTACCATTAAATACTTATTTGTAATCATAAATTATGTTAGATAATATAGAAGCACTTTACATATACATATTAAAAGAGCTATTTCATTTTTGCTTCCTATTTTCAACAGATTTAATTTTCGTTTTTCTTTTTGAAAAGATTTAAATATTGAAATTATTCCAGTAACCTTCAAAACATGATTTAATTATCCCAAAATCTATAAATTATTCTTACTTTTATTTCTCACTTTCTTTCTTATGAATTTGACAAAATTTAAAGTACAATGTTTGATTTTAAAAACTTTTATAATTCAAGTAAAAGAAGAAACAAAACTCCATTTTGGCGTTCTAAATTTTAATTTAATTGCTGTTATATTGTTATAGCTCAAGTATTATTGACAAGAAGAACGAATTTTAAAATGGTTCTGTTTTTATGCAGTTCATGCAAAACGCTTAGATTTTCAGTTTGCCTATTGTTTAAATACACATCATTTATAATAAATAAAAAATATAATAATAAAATCATAGTTTTATTTTCACAGTTTCTATAGCCACTTAACTTGACCTCAGGCTATCTCTAAGTCATCTAACTATAAATTAAAGTTGTTTTTTCATCCCTGGTGTTCGCCTCGAGATGTCGCTATTTCTAGGTAAATTCCTAGAAATATACTGTTTCACCGGCATTCACCCAACAAACGAGGAAATTTTCTACGCTATAAATGCAGAAAAAGAGTTCTCATGTTATGTTGGGCAGCGACAGAAGCCAACACAAAGAGACTTCTTTCTAAGATAAAATACAGAAATAGTTCCCGATGATGGCTGCCGGTTATGCCTTTTTTTTTCTATGCTAAAAGCAAAGAGAAATGCCTTTATTGACTGCCATAGTTGATTTTGTTATTCATTTTATTGTAATCTTCGTATATCTATTATCTCTGTAGTTTGGTGTGAGAGTGTGTGTATTTGAGCCAGTCATAGTTTTTTAAAATTTGATTAGACATATTTTTTTTTTTAATGTGATGTAACTTACTTTAGTGGTGTAAGTTTATTAATAATGACTTGAAGCTTCCATGAGGAATGTGTAACCCTCAAAAAGTTATTTGAAAGGGTACACGCCAGCATTTATTTGACAATCATGTGACAAATAATGTTCTCGCGAGAAGTCGTTCAATAACAAGTAAGATGGCCACCGTGGTAATTGCCATCAACTGAAGTCAGCGCTGTGGTGTATTTGCAAAAATAAAAATATCCTGTTGAAACAGAAAAAGTGTCTTTGTGGTGAGGAAATGTGAATTCATGCTAATAAAGATCTGTTATGTCTGCCAGTTCTGTATAACACTCGCTGATAAACAATCTATGCAGTAAGCCAACCTTGCCCTGCCTATATATGCATACAAGAATCATAATCCCTGAGACTATTGCCGGTAGAATAAGAAAAGCAGATTTAATTACAATACACTAATATCTACATATTTACACGAATACATTAAAACAATCGTTATACATTTAGATCAACAAAACCCGAAGGTATACCAAAATAAGAAGAATAAAGATCTATGCGACCTACTTTATAGTCCGTATTATGCTGATTCTTGGACGTTCAGAGGCCAGCAGTCCGCTACCGTGCTAAATAAGCGACGTTCAGCACCTTTCACAGTTCATCTGCATCGGGAAGAACTCCCAGTTTCCCGATGCTTTACACTTGCACTCATTTTGCCAGTTCTGAATATTTCTGGATTTGATTGGTCAAATCTTGTCCGTCCATCCGTCATGGTCGGATCAATCCCTCCCAGTTTACTTGCAAAAGCAGATTTAGACTTACCTTTTACTTTGATTGATTATCCCTTTTGCAGCCCGATTACTTTTTTAATTAATTATTCATCTTGTTGATCTGCAAAGTTCCTTGGTTAATTAACCTTCCTATCTCAAAGGATTTTTTTTTTTTTTTTTTGCTGTTTTACAAAATAACACAGCTATTCAAGTCTAAGATGATTTTAAATTAACAAAGTATTTTTTTTTTTATCTTCACGTATATATAAATATAACTTGCGTATGTATATGCGACAATTGATACATGTACATACGATTCAATATTAAATCCCCATTTACAACATTTACTATTATTATTTTGTGTGTATTTTAATTATACACCGACATAACAATACTCTCCCCAAGTTCGAAGAATATTTGTTAGTCTTCGAACTTAACATAGAATCGTTTAATTAAATATTTGGGAGGGTTTATTTACCATTTTAGTTGTTGCCGTGAATTCTTTTCCATTTGTAGTGATGTATGTGTATCATTAAAATACACACAAAATCATAATAGGAAATGTTGTCTAAATTACATTATTTTTTATAGATTTATAATTACGTATTGCTTTTTAATAAAATGATTGATTGACTCTTGACAAAAAATACCGTAACTTTAAAAAGACACACATAAAGTAAAAAAAAAAAATTATAAAAAAACACCATAATTTTAAAGACACACACACAAACTAAAAAACAATATAATATTAATAAACATTTACAAAAATGAAAGACTAACATCATATAATAGTATTAGTTACTAGAATATTTTATTAGAAATCTAATAAATCAGATCTTTTTATATCAAATCAATCACACAGGTCCGGCCCCGGAATCGTTATATGTATATGTTTTTGATTAGCATCAACGCCATCCCGCGGCGAACACCACGGATGAGAAAACAACATTCAATTTTAGATTTAAAACAATCCATTACAGTTTATTAATCAAATAGCTTATATATATATCTACAATATTATTTCCTAGAATATTGGTAGTACTAAATGAATTGTTATAAAATAATAATTTATTGTGACTTCCCAATTTCACTGTGAATATAAATAAAGATATGTTGTACATGTATATATGTGTTAATAATAAACAAATAATCTCCCCATTATTAATGCAAGTTTCAAATGGATTGGATTCAATAAGTAGGCTAATCTTGTTAGGAATATTTGCGTTGTAAGGTACCCCTTACAGTATCATTGTGTCTTATGTCCGCATTTTTACTTTTACTTTAAACTAATTACGGTATAAGTGTCTTTGTGTCTTATGTCCACATTTTAATTGACCTTAACCCTTCTTTTATTTCTCAAAGATAATAAAAGAAATTTAATATGAAATAAACATAAAAGTCTACCCCGAAAATTATGTCAAATATTAATAACAATTCTATCATAAAGATCAATTTAACTAGATAGATTATTCCAAGAAACCCTGTGCTCTATTGTTGAAACATTACACTATAAGGAAGCTTATACAAATAAAACAAAACTATTGAGTCTATAGTTGTATTTCATTATATTAATGGTATAAAGTTCAAGTTGTAAACAGTTTATAGTTACCCTATTTATAGCAACACTGTTAAATGAATTAAATTGGCATCACTCATTCATTTCCAAAATACTGGGCAGCTATCAGACCATCAAATTTAATCGATAATGTAAAATCCATGGGTTTGACATTCCTTCGTAGCTTCTTGCATGAATCACTCATTTCCAGAGCTGGTAATTCCTGGGAATACTTCAGGTGTGGCTAGAACAGAATTTTCCCTAGGATAGAAGTCTTTGATTTCTTTAGCTAGAGAACATTTTTATCACTTTTATAATAGCAACGGTAATATCTTACAATTACCTAATCTAATAATATTAACAAAAGAAATCTCTTTAATTTTCATTTTTAATTAATTTTCTTTTCCAAACAGGATTCTCACCTTTTGGCTATTTTTAGCAAAAATTGAAACTTAAATGTCTTTGCCTTTTGTCTTTCGGAATTTTAATTTTTAAAAGTTCTTAATTAGTTAAATGAATATACAATAGATTGACTCATTTACAATACTTTTAATTTCACATTGATATTTAGATTGATTTTCAACAGTAGAGTTTAATGCGACATTTTATAATTTCCCCTTCCCACCTGTCTATATCATTAGTAAAATAGAATTTATATTTTTAAAAAATCCTATAATTCTAGACAACTATTTATCTCAAACTATAATCAACTGAATAAAAAAAAAAATCAAACTTAGAAGTCTGATTCTTTAGTGAGAGAAAAACAAACTTTTAAATTGATTAAATAAAGATAACATGTTTTATACATTTTATAAAATTTTAACTATAAACTAATAAAATTACTAAAACTAACCAAGAAATTAAATATTAACATATTTACACATGAGATGGCACAAAACACCATCTCATATTATAAAGTTTTTGAAAATATTTTTGTTCTAATGAATGCTAATGATATTTCATGATATTTTTTGTCTTTATAATTTTTAATTAGAAAATTGATTTTTATTTGCTGGAGTAGAGGGGAAGAAAATGGAAAGAAAAGTAACTGTTAGCAACTTAGATCATATATTTCAACTTCATTAAATAAATTTTTCATAAAATTATAATTTTCTCCCTACAGTCTATTGTACTAGAATTTTGGTCCTTACATTATATATTTGCTGAAACATAAAGAGAAGACTATTACAATTTGAAGAAAGAATGACATTTTATATTATTTTCAATACCTAAATTTATAAAACCAAAAGATGGTTCGTGTGAAAGATATACTTATATCATAACTATGAGAATAAATTGAAATCTTAGAGTAAAATATTTGCAATAAATTCTTATAACATAATTTTTAAAGAGAAAATCAAACAAGAGGACCATAAAACTAAATATATTATTTGAAAAAAATCTCATTTTAAAAAGTTATTGTTTGCCTTAATATGAATTCCAAATATATTTGAAAATTTCCTCTCTTGAAAGTAACTGCCATTTATATTGTTTGTTTGTTTGTTTTTTTGGTTTTAAATTTGAACTCTCAAGTCAAATTTAGAAACTGTCAAAAAAAATAAATTAAATTTGTTATGTTTAATTTTATATCTTTATTTGATCTAATTTGTTTAAGGAAGATATAAATTATTTTCTATTCTTTATGATAGATGCCAACCATCTGTTATTATTGAAATCCATTACCTTGTAAAATTTTTATTCTTGTTTAAAATGATCAAAAGGAGTGAATATGAGATGAAATGTAAAATGAATATAAATACCTAAAATAATATTCAAATGAAAATTTGATATTAAAATGAATTCCAAATAGAAAAAAATGACTGAATATGGTGTGGTAAATATTAGAAATTATTATTTAGCTCTTCTCCCAGATGTGACCATGCTTTTTAATGTCTTACACATAATTGAGCTCATAAGCTTTTATTATTATTATTATTATTATTATTATTTGAATTTAAAAAATGATAATGATAGAATATAACTTGATTGAAAGATATTACTGATCAAATAAGTTTTTTCCTGATCAATAAGTTCTGCTAAGTAACACTGATGTGTATTATTTTACTGTTTTGCATTAACCATATGCTTTTAATTTTATATTATTTATTAAGATTTCAAATAGTTTTTTCCCTTATTGATTTTAGGCAACTTGCATTTTATATTATATATTTGTGTATATTGTATACAAATATAATATTAGTTATGAACTTGACATATAGTTAATTTGATTGAGTAAAGTCTTTCTTTATCAGCTTCCTTTAATCTTTTATATCTCATTATGGTATACATATATTTTCATAAATGATTTTTTTTTCATTATAAATATTTAATTATATATTTTTACAATTTTAAATCCTTTTCTTAATTATTTATTGTTATTTTTTATGTTCAGTTGTTTATTTTTTAATCTTTTGAAAAATAAAAAAAAAAAAAACGTTTAATTTGATCAATGAATGAATCTTTTGTGTTAATCTGTCATTTTAGTTCTAGAATGTAATTTGATTTGATTTATTTTATTTCATTCACATATTAAATGTGATTTCCCATTTTATTTGATTTTAGGTTGTCTCATATGCAGCTGTTCTTCAAAGCATTAGCAGATATGAAGACTGCCAAAAGCCATATTGCATTTTAAGTCTTTTAGATTTTTTAGCTTCTTTTCAAAAGAGAATTAGGTATGAGTATTCATTTTTATGTTTATGCAGTCTTATGCATTTATATATTTAGGAATTTATACAATCTTCCATCTTGGATTTTGCAAAGAATGTTGTTTTATGTTTGTGCTTGTTTATAGTCATAAAAGTATAATTTATCTATCATTATTTTACTTATTTTTAAGTTCCAAAAAACAGTTTTCATTTGTCAGTCAAAAAGATAAAGTAGAAAATATCAATTTATCATATTGAACTATGGAGGAAAAAATTTGTCTTTCTGTAATTAAATTTTTCTAAATAATAAACATGTAAATATTTGTTTTAAATTAAATATTCAAGTTGAGATTTTTTTTTTTTTTTTTGAGAAAAGTGGAAAAAGCATTTAATTTTAATAATGACAAATCTAAAAATTGACATTTTTTATTTCTGAAATCCTAATGTTCCTAATGTTATTCAAGGTTTTCAAAAAAGTAGTAACAATGTTCAAAAAAATTACAAAACATTTTTGATAAAAATTTACTGCTAAACATCACATTATCACTATCTCTTATACTAGCACATAATTGTTATTAAACAAGGCAAAACTCTCCATACAGTAGTGCCACCCTGTGCCAACCAGAGTAATCAATGGATGCCAGAAGGCTAGTGCATAAAATCTCTATCTAGTGCCTACTCGCCCAATATCCCCAGACTAGTTTCTGTCTTATAGCCTTCGTCATTGAGGAGCCTTGGATCTGATAGCACTGCACCTAGATCTTAGGATCGAATGCAACCCTCCAGCAGCCACCTTTTATCTCAACTTAACTACAAAACTATGAGAATGAAACATAATATTTTCAATCCAAGTTCAACAGCTTATATAGTCATATGGGTCTGAACTCAGTTCAGCATCCATACATTTTGGGTCTTTGGCTCTTTAACAACCATATTCACTGATGAAGGCCACAAGCCAGAAACTAATCTAGGGATATTGGATGAGTAGGCACTAGATAGATATTTTATGCCCAAGCCTTCTGGCATCCATTGATTACTCTGGTTGACACAGGGTGGCACTACTGTATGGAGAGTTTTGCCTTGTAAAAACTAATATAAACTAAATTGTATTCTTCAATTAACAACCCAGGACAAAAATACCTAATTGTTTTTAAACAAAACAGAAATCAAAGAAGATCGATAAGCAGCGAAAAACTTAATGAAATTTTACATAATACAAAACTTTACTGTGGAAATTGATTATTTTAATTTATATTGGATTTTTTTTTACATTTAGTTTAAATTACAATTTTCATAATATTTCCAGGTGACTTTATGCAAATATAATACGTATTGTCTTAAAGGCAATATAATATAGAATGCAATAATCATGGGGGAAATATTTGTGTAGCCTGTGAAATGAGAAAAATTTACCGATAATGATTAAGATTTAACTATGAAGTGATGTGTTCATGCAAGATATTATGATAGTGATACATTGTTTACATTGCCAAACAGATTAATTTCTCTTATTATATGCTAATTTTTTTTGTGTGTGATTTCAAATCTATTTAGTAAGTTATATGTGAACTATATAATTTATGCACTGAAGTTTTCTTATGGAATTTTTGTCAGAATGTCTTTAAAAATACTCAAATTATAAATAATTATACACTTTAATTATTGTTCCAGATTGCTTTGCTTGAATATTTTATATTTGTATAGGCTAACTTTTTTTTTTGTCCTGCTTTTAAATTTTATAATACTGAGTTCATAACAGAAGGTGTCTGAAAGATGTTCTATTTGTTAGACTTACCTGGATTTGTAAGAGTTGACTGCACAATGGGAAGACTTTTGTGTCTTTATTTTCAAAGATATCTGGTTTTTGAATGGAGTTTTTTTATAAAGCTTATCTGTATTGCTTTCAAACTTGTGATTCTGTGCCACTATACAAAATAATATGATGTCCATCTAAATGAAAACTATTGCAGTATTATTTTTAATTTCATAAGGTAAAAGGTAAAAATCTCATTTTATAAACTGTTCTATTGTTTATTCATAATTTAGTAATGCTTCCACAAAATAGTGTCAAATATTAATTACTTATCATTATATGCAGTTTTGTAAAAATTTGTATATGCGTTATTTACATTTCTCAATAAATAAATAGTGTTTATTATTTGAAGTTTTTTTATATACTGTATTAATATTTTTTATAAACCAAATTTTAAAATGGATTAATAATGTTTTAGTTGTCATGGTAATGCTGAAGAATGCATGTTTCTGTGTAAGTCTTTACTTCAAGCCACTCGATGGGGATTAACATGTTTATTGAAGGCTTTTGTGAAATTATTAGACATAAAACAGTCTCATGAATATTCTGACATTTTGGAAAAGACCTGTGATGTTCTTCTACATTTTACTACCAATAAACTTTACAAGTCATTACTGTATGTTGCTAAACTTGAAGATCAAGGTAATTTCTTTTTTTCAATTTTGTATGAATATTTAGATGAATTTTTTTTGCTTAAAAAATGTTTAATATAGAAATTTTGGTTGTGTTCTGATCTATCATGTCAGCCACTTGAGGGCGCAATTTCTAGCTAAATTGCTAGAAGTATGCCGTTTACCATGGCCGCAGCCAAGCAGATAGCTTTCATTTCTACAATAAAACAAAAGAGTGAGTTTACTCGGCTAAGCGCTGTGGCTTTTTTTCTGTGCTAAAACCACAGAAAAATGCCTTCATTGGCTGCCGTAGTTGGTTGTGTTACGCATTTTATCATAATGCTGGGTTGTATATTTTTGCTACAGTATCGTGTGACGATGTGTTGACTGCATCATAGCTAAATAATTTAACTTTTCAGATCGACCTTTTTTGTTTTATGTGAACTGACCTACTGGTACCTTCTAACACTTTTAACAGTGTCATCACTGTTCCATCAGGACTGTGTTAGTGTTACAAATTGGATTTTAGGGTGGGACACAGCACTATTTCGAAAATCACGATGAAAATAACGTATCACGAGAAATCATCCGAGACAGGGAAGATGGCTGCTTCCAACTCAAAATTTCCAATTGCCAGACACCGGAGTCGGATTTCATTATAATAGTTTGTTATAATTATTAATAACTTTATTTGGTAAATTGCAATCGAATTTATTTCCCCCCCATCCCAAAATGCAGTGTCTGATTAATTACTGTCCAAAAAAGAGTAAAATGTTATTTAATTTTTTCTTAAAAAACTACTGTAACTTTTCCGATATATAAAAACAAAAAAAAAAAACAAACAAGCCCGTCTCTGATTAATTAGTGTCCAAATAAGTCTCCGCTATATTTACTATTATTTGTTATTAAAAAAAGTTATATAATTTTATACATACACACACACACAAAAAGAGTGCAATATAATTTAATCCCCCCCCCCCCAACAAAAAAAAAAAAAACACTGTGTCTTATTAATTACTGTCCAAAAAAAGGGGGTAAAATGTAATTTAATTTTGAATTTAAAAAGTACCGTAACTTTTCAGATACGCAAAGTAACAAAAAAAAAGAAGCCAGTCTCTGATTAATGACTGTCCCAAAAAGGTCAAAGTCGGCTTTCATTGTAAAATTTTGTTGGAAATTTTCTCTGTCCAAAAAAGTCTCCAATGTACTACTATTTGCTATTGGAAAGTAACATACTTTTTTATCGACTCCCACCCACACAAAAAAAAAGCCAGTCTCTAATTAATTACTGCCTCCAAAAGTCTGCTTACATTTTTATATTTTGTTTTTATTTTTATTTTATGGATATCGTAGATGTATAGAATGGCTGGCCCAGGAATGTTATATCAATGTGTTTTTGCTTAGCAGTGTGACATTTATATCTAAATAAATAATCAGTCGAAATGAGATTGAAATAACTATTAATAACTATATTGTAATATTTATTGAACCAGCTTTCATCTACCTTCTCAGTATATTTATTTAGGTATTTGTGACAACCTTATGGACTAATAAATTGTATTGGATATTTGACCATTATAGTAACTTATTTATGTCTTACATCTTTTATATATTACTCATCTAAAATTAAAACAGGCAAAAACTCACTATACATATTGCCACACTGCAAGCCAGGGTAATCAGTGGATGTCAGAAGGCTTGTGCATAAAATCCCCATCTAATGCCTACTTATCCATTATCCCCAGATTAGTTGCTGCCTTGTGGCCTTCATCAGTGAGGAACCTTGGATCTGAGAGCACTGCACCTAGATCTTAGGATCTAATGCAACTCTCCAGCAGCCACCTTTTATCTCTACTTAACTACAAAGCTATGAGTCAAATTGAAAACGCCTTAATATTTTTAATCCAAGCCCATCAGCTTATATAGTCATATAGGTCTGAACTCAGTTCATTACCCATACCTTTTGGTGTCTTTGGTTCTTTAATAACCATAGCCACTAATATCCTATTAGGCAGGATAGGTTTTAAGCCAATAAACTTCACATGATCACCATTTCTTATGCTTGCTTATAACTGTTATTAAAACAGGTAAAAAATCACTATACGTATTGCCACACTGCAAGTTAGAGTAATCAATGGATGCCAGAAGGCTTGTGCATAAAATCCCCCTCTATTGCTACTCAATATCCCCAAGACTAGTTTCTGGCTTATGGCCTTCGTCAGTGAGGAGCCTTGGATCTGAGAGCACTGCACCTAGATCTTAGGATCTAATGCAACCCTCCAGCAGCCACCTTTTATCTCTACTTAACTACAAAACTATGACACCAAATTGTATGGGTACTGAGTTCAGACCTATATGACTATATAAGCTGATGGGCTTGGATTGAAAATGTTAAGGGGTTTTGAGTTTAAGATCGTAGTTTTGTAGTTAAGTAGAGATAAAAGATGGCTGCTGGAGGATTGCATTAGATCCTAAGATTTAGGTACAGAGCTCTCAGATCCAAGGCTTCTCCCTGATGAAGGCCACAAGCCCGAAGCTAGCTATTCTGGGGATATTGGATAAGTATGCACTAGATGGGGATTTTATGCACAAGCTTTCTGGCATCCATTGATTACTCTAGCTTGCAGTGTGGCAATACGTATAGTGAGTATTTGCCTGTTTTAAAAACAGTTATAAGCAAGCATAAGAAATGGTGGTCATGTGATGTTTATTAGCTCATCTAAAATGTATTTCTTCAGCCTATTTTTTCAAAAAATGAAGGGATTCATGATAAAAATGTATTTTTAAAACTGTAAAGTATTAACAGTCATAGATGTTGATGTGTTTAGATTAATTCGAATTATTTTCAATAATTAATTTTTTTTAAAATATAATGTAAACTTTCTCACTTAAGAGTGCTTTTTTATAATAACAATAATAATAAAAACATTCATTGCAAAGAAGTTTATTAAGTAATTATTCTGTTTAATAAATTTGTAACAAATTATTAATAATATAAAGATAGTCAATTCAAAATTTAAATACTGTTTAAAGTCTTGGATTATTTCTTTAGAAGGATTAATTGTGATTGAGTTTTCTTTTCTTTAGAAACCTTACCAGAATTAAACTATTGCTAGCTTAATTCTAATGAATGATATAACTTAGCTATTTTGTCTGAAATGACCAGTTTTTTGATGTTTTTTTCCCCCTACTATGTACAGATCATATTTTCCCTTCATTTTCATATATATATATATAGCTATCTAAATATTTAAAGTTTTTATTTTTAATTAATTTCTATATTGGCCTATTTTTATTTATTTTTCTACCATAATGTTTCTTAAATAATTATAAGTTTTCCACTATTGTTTACTATTTTTATAATATTTCTTTGTTTCCAAGGACAACCATATCATAAGTAAACAGATGCATTAAGTCTACCTTGATTTGCCATTTTCTAAAATCTATAGTTATCATATAATTTAAAATAAAAAAAATGTCGAAAGTATATCATTCTTAAATTCAAATTATTTGAATGATATGCAGTTTAGATTTATGTGCATTAAAATTTCCAGTAATCAAAAATATGTAAATCTAATCCTACCCAAAATTTGTTTTACATGAAAAATACTTGTTGATATCATGTTAGAAGTTTTTATTTACTTTTATAATATTTTAAATCCACATTATATTATATTGTGATGTATTTTATGTAGTGAATAATATTTTTTTGTGAGAAAGAGAAGAGTATCAAACTAAAGTTTGTAGTTTTAGTATCTTTAAAAATATTACACATTAACTTTTAAATTATGGTTTTGATACACTTCATTATTATTTTGTTTTGAACAGCTACTTTCAAACAAATCAATCAAACATGTAAAGACTTTGAAGGGAAACTTTCTCAGGCACAAAGTATCAATGCTCCCAAAGAGAAGATTGAAAAAATTATTGAAGATTTGCACAAGTTAGTTTGCAATTTTTTTAAAAAAAAAGAAAAACATAATTATTTTCATATTGTTTAATAAGCATGAACTAATATTGATTTTTATTGTTTACAGTTTAGATGTCGTAGCAATTCTTCCCCAAACTCCTAGTCCCTCACATTATTCTTTGTTTGCAAGTTTAAATGGTATGACAACTTTAGAAGCTGTTTTGAATCCTACCAGCGACATTCATCCTTTTATTGAACAACTTTTACTTGTTGAAAAAATGCAGGTTAATACTCAACATAAATATTTTTTTCTTTCATATATGCCTTTGTCTTTATACATGTATAATCAAGTTCAAAATAATATTGTCATAGTTTTTTAAATTAAGCACTAGTTCTGCTATTTATTGTAATAACCATTTGTTTAATTATTGAATTATAAGTTAATAATTATTATGAATGAATCCAGTTAAATTATTATTATTATTTCATTGTGAAAATAAGAATTGTGGTTAATGATGTTTTAGGGCTTGGCATAACAGATGAAGAGGGTTTTCTTGAATCTGATTCTGTTAGCCTTATATTGTATAATGTACTATTCAGAATCTGAATGTTATACAAATTCTTATAGCATATTTTTGTAATAAGGAATTAGAGATCAGGTAAATAATCTCATTTGTAATATTATTTTAAAATATATCAAGATTACTATATTTTGTTTTTATATTATGCTATGTAAAATAAAGAATTAAATAGCCCATTTGTAGAGATAGGTTTTTTTGTGATCTTCATAGAGAAGCAGGAAAGGAGAAAGGTTACTCAGCAGTTTTATCATTTGCCAGGTAGTGACTGTTTTTATAGACTAATATTAGATGACTAACTGGTTTAATTATGATCGGATTACTTGAGAGAAAAATTATAAGCTTGATTATTATTAGAAGAAAATTTCAAATTTTATTATCTGTATTAAAATCAAGTCATGGGCTTAGAAAACTGATTGCACTACTCGTATACTACTAAGTCCTTATATCGCAGATTTAACATTATTCTATATATAACTTGCTTAATTATATAGTAGTATGCATTTGTTGAAATGATTTTATTTTACTTAAATTCTGTAGATTGAATATAGAAATTTAATGGTTTGATATGTGAAATATTAATTGTATTTGAATGAATTGAAATATTTTTATAGTTTGTTTTTTTAAAATATATTTATATTTAAAATCATCTATTTAGATTTTTAAAAAAAACCATCTAAAATGAAATCTTGTTTTTGTTGAAAAATATATTAATGGTACCATTTTTTATTTTGATGAACTGAGAAAACACTAAACTTTTTCATTGTTTTAGAAACCAATTGTAAGATTTGAATTGATAGTGGCTTAAACTTAACTAATAAAACTGTGGGCGGACATTTTCAGTTTTTTTCTCTTTTCCAATTGATTGTAAATAATCTAACAGATCACTTATTATAAATTTTCTAGCTATTCAGTATTTATTATTAGTGAAGCTGTGCATATATATACAGATATATATATGCTGGCTTCACCATTTACTGTGGATTAGCTAAGACTCTAAGTCCAACCACAGTGAATGTATGTTCTTTTCTTAAAATAAATTATCATCTGCACAAATAATTACTTAAGTTAAAGAAGTGGTTAAAAAAGAAATCAATGAAATAAAATATACGAAATTTAAATTTTCATTTGTAACTATTTTGTAAAATATGGCAGAAATAGATCAGATAAATTTTTGTAATTAAACAGAATCCATTAAAGAATGCAATTAATTTATGAAACATTTTAATTGAAAGAAAATTAGATATCAGGGAAAAATTTGAAACAATAGGCTACTAATAAGTAGTTTAATTAAAAATAGAATTGAAAAGGGTATAAATAAAGGATTTTTCTTTTGTTCTGGGTCTTATGGTTACTATAGTTTTGCTGAAGTATTAGCTTTTATTCAGAATTTTTTGGAAAGAAGTTTGCTGAAATTTGCAAGATAATTTGCTGGGAAAGCTTGCTATACTGTCTTCAAGCCATAGTCATTTTCTTGCTGTTCAGCATATATATCCATAAGTCAGAAAATGAGCTACTCTGCAAAAAGAAATGAGTGAGTAATATTCTTTGCCTTGGCTCTCCTGCTCGTTCCTGAGACTGGAGTCATAGACATGTGAGCCAGCCTGAGAACTAAAGTGCCCTGCATTCATGACAAATGCTATACCCTGTTCAATAAAAATTCTTTCAATGGAAATGTGAAATAACATCAAGAGCTCAAAAAGGAACTGCCATGCAACATCAATGGTTTCCATTCTTACACCAGCCTTCTAGTTACCGGTAACTATTCTATGATTTGAAATATGTTTATCTTTCCTTAATGTAAATTTAAATATCTGCTTTGTTATTCTATTTATCTATAGGTATATATTTTGAAATCTATATGTTTGCATCTTGTAACATTATATTTTATCAATTGCCTCTTTTCTCTTTCTAAAAATATTATAATGGGTGGTGGTTTATTTCGTATAATGGCGTGATAATTTTTATTAATTTAATTGAAAATGTGTCACTTAACTTACCACCATTATGCACCTGTAATTAAGTATCTTATTTTAGAAGGAGAGAAAGCAAATCGCAGAAAGCACAAATCCCATTCTTAAAATTAATATTTAATTGCTAAAGATTCTGTTAATAACTATAAAAGATTTTATTATAAAACTTCCAAGATTTTTAATTTAGCTTTTTTTTTTTGATATATATATAAAAAAAAAAGGAAAATCCCAATCGATGTTTTTTTTTTTTAGTCAATGAAGGGTTACGAATTTAAAATTCTATTTCAAAGAGCATGAAATACATTTGCATTTATTGTTTTGTAATAAGTGAGTGTACATTTGACAATATGTATATATATTAAAGTTTTATAAGTACCGTTTGGCTCTGCCGGTAGATAGGTTAAACTTCAGCTAAATCAATAAAATATCTGCCAACTTGTGTTAGTGATCTAAATTTTATAAAAGGGAAAGTTACTATTATTTTTCTGCGGATTTTCTAGTGGTGGTTGAGCTTTCGTAATTTATATATATATATATTTTGCAGAGGATTTTTTTTTTGTAAATTTAAAGGTCGTTTGACCTTATTTATATCCATATTGTGCTCTGGGTGATCTGTGGGCATCTCAGCATATATCCGGTGTTTCTTTTTTACCAAGTCTGCTTAGGCTAATATACCTGCATATGGATCTCCACGGAAATAAATAAATTCTGGATCTCATATCTATTTCAGATATTTCAATGTACATAACTGGACATAAGCAATAAAAACTCTATATCTGAATCCAGTTGACGTGGTTAGCGAACGGATTCCATTTTTCTCTAACCGAGTTTAGAGACGCAGTGCTATCCAGTCTTGTATTAGTCTCTTGGTTGCTGCTATGTCTCGAGACTCACAGCCCACAATATGCTATCACCTTAGGACACAATATTGTATATTTATATTTATTTTGAAATTTTTCTCAAAATATTATTGAAATGTTTCAATCATAGCTGGAAACTTCTGCTGGGGTCACTATTTCATTTTCTTTAATCATTAGTAGAGGGCTGTGATTTAAATATGTCCAAAAAGTGTTTAGTTGAGTTTAACTATTTATTATAACCATGTGCTCTGTCCATAGAGTTAATGAATTATGTCTCTCGAATTTTATGTAACCCATCCCTTGGCTGGAAATATTTTTAAAAAAAAATTATAATATAAATTTTTGTCTATCATTATCATTACAAAAGCATGAATTTTTCGTTTATATCTGTATATGGTTGTAGGGTAATAGCCTGCAGATCAATCAGTGAATCTTTGTAGAATCTTGCTAGCATAACTAATAAAAGTTTTTTTTTTTTTTGTCTATCATTCACTATCATTAAAACTCTGTAGTATTGTTTGTTTTTCTTTGTGTGACACACACATATAAATCTGGTCATTATATATATCTATTTGTTAAAATTCATTTTGTGGTCTTATCTCTCCCTGACCACCGGGCATACATTAAGAATAAATTCTAGTCAGGTTTGGGGAGTAAGTTGCTTAGTAGAAATCTGGAGGAGTAGGTGAGGTTTGAATCCCCTCTATTTGCATCTCTATTAAAGCAGCTCTACTTTTCATACCATTACATTAGAGAGGATTTTAACCCAGAGTTTCAAACTCCCTTTAGTCTTGACCACACATGTGAAAAAGATAAATGATCTCCAATAAATGTATTTCATGCTGAATCAATACTCATCAGTGGACAGAATACAGTCTGAATATATAATATTTAAAAATAAGTATAGTGTACGGCTCATCCCTCTTTTATGTATTTAAATGGGCTTAAGATACTATGTGAGGAGTCAGACTGACTTACGGTCAACATGGGTATGACAACAAAATTGGAAAACAAAAGCTTTGAACATGCCATCATCAGATTTTCAATGATATGGATGGCTGAAGAGTCGGAGAAATGGAGAAGATTGAAGCCTGTCCATTAAAGTTGAAGATTTGCTATTTTAATATAAACCAAGCACTGATTATATATATGTGTGGGAGATGATAATCAGAATCAACTGATAAGTGCTTGTTCAGCATGAAGTAAATATATTGGAGATCATTTATCTTTTTCATATATGTATGGTCATGTGTATCAATTGTATGACATAGATTGGCTGACGAAAGGGACCAAAGTCTGAGTTAAAATTGCCTCTAATTACATCTAGCTTAAAGTGTACACACTATAGTTGTATTATTTGTTAATAAATGAATATCTGGCTATTTTAGTTAGAAAGTAGATAGTCCAGTCTGTTCTAAATGTATTTATATTGTTTCTTTGGAACAAATCAAAATCAAAAAATGGATGGTGTAACTCTTACAATATTTTTTTCTCTCAGATGGAGAAAAAAGTAATGATAAATTCTCTTGATATTTATTATTTTGTTTTTGAAATCATCTATAAATCACTTTAGAGCTACTCATTGTATTCCATTGTAAATGTATAACATTCCCCTTACTTATTGTTAAGATAACATCATAATTGACATATTTATAGCCCTGTTAAGAATAGCAAATATTTAATTATCAACTAATATTGTATAAGTTATTTAAAGCTTGTTTCTGACAAAATTTTAAATATGCTTAAGAAATTCTCAACTCCCTGGAAAAATTTCCCAAATTGCATTTCAATTTATACATCTAAAAATTGTATTTTTAAAATCAAATTGATTTACATTGTTTCATATAAATTACTGTATAAAGTAATAATGATTCATGAAAATTTACAATATTTATTGCTTGCCAAGAATAGAACATTACATTTTTAAGTCCCCTCTCCATTAATCATATTGATATATGTTTTTATCATTTGATAAATTCCAATTTTATAAAAGTATTATTTGTTTCTGACTTTTTACGAATATATTCTTCAAAATTATGCAAACAATATAATATAATAATACAGTTATTATGTATATTTTATTTAACATATAGTCACCATTTATGCATACACAAGCTGTTTTACAGAGCAAAATTCACCATGCAGTAACACCACTCAGCGCAAGCTATAGCAATCAATGGATGCAGGAAAGTTTATGCATAAAATCCCTATCTAGTGCCTAATCATTCAATATCCCCAGACTAATTTCTAGCTTGTGGCTTTCATTAGTGAGGAGCCTTGGATCTGAAAGCATTGCACCTAGAATTTAGGATCTAATGCAACCCTCCAGCAGCCACCTTTTACTTTATTAGCTAACTATAAAGTTTTGAGTCCAAAATGAAAACACAATAATGTTTTCAATTCAAGCTCATTAGCTTGTATAGTCATATAGATCTGAACTCAGTTCAGTATCCATACTTTTTGGTATCTTTGGTTCTTTAATAACCAGTCACCATAATCCTATTGGGCAGGATTGGTATTAAAGCAGTAAACATCACATGGTCACCATTCTTTATGCTTACACAAACTGTTTTCACAGAGGCAAAACTCTCCATACGGCAACACTATTTAGGGCAAGCCATAGCAATCAGTGGATGTAGGAAGATTTTTCCATAAAATCCATATCTAGTGCCTTACCCTGGCTTGCACTGAGTGATGCTACTGTATAGAGAGTTTTGTCTCTATGTATATTTCATCTAATTAATGGTGTCATTTCTTCTAATTACAATAATTGTTTTTACTTTTATCATCTGTAAATTGTAAACTTTTCTAAAAAATAAAATTGCAGAGAAAGTTTGAAAGAATTATGAAGTCATATTATGATATTTTATCTATCATATCATATAAAAAAGACAATGCGGATTAACTATAATCATTGATTTCTTTGGCTTATATTAATTAAGTGGAGACAATCCTTTTTTAATTGTAGATGTGGCAATGAAGCATTGGTAAAAATGAAAAGAATATTTAATAGCACTGAAATCAAATCTACATATCTGTTTTCAATTTTTTCTGTTAGTAGCTCACCCTTTTGTAATTTTTATTTCTGTTCAAAATATATATTACAAGATTTACAATTAATTTTATACAGAGTTATAGATTTGTTGTTTATATTGTCTTTGATATGGAAGATGAAATTAATCTTTTTACTATTTGACTATTCTGTATAAATAATTTTATCAAGAAAATTTAATTTATATTAATGATAGTATATATTGATAGTCAGTATAAAAAGTTCTTTTCATAAAAATACATTTTTACCTTTTTGGAAATAGAATATTAAAATACTGGGATAATAACTGAATGATTTCTCTGCAGTATTTTTATAAACTTCAATTTCAATCAGTTAAAGCATGTTATTAATAAATATAAATAAGTCATAAACATATAAACACATAAAGAAAAGAAAATAACTAAATAATTATATATAATTATGTTTATAAAATACTATTATATAAATTGTATTAGAATACTAATTAAAGTAAAATATTTAAAATTATTTCTATATTATTAATTTTTTTAAAATCTCTTGTTATTTGAATGGATGTTATTTTATATGATTGTAGGTTTATCCAGTTCGTATATGAATTTATTGGAGGAATTGTACTCAGTTGGATCCTGCCCTTTATAGATCCCATGTTTGTCAAAGTTTATAGAATTAAAAATTGTATGAAGAAACAATATTAAAAAATATATATATTATATCAATAATTATGCACTTTTAATGCTCGTTAAAGAAGTTATATTTATTAATAAATTTTCATTACAAAAATATATATTATAGTTTGGAATGTATATATGATATAATATAATAAATGCAATTATAGAAAGTTACAATAAATAACTGGAAATGTCTATATTTTCAGTTATCTTTTCTTTTTTTTTTTACATTGAGACTTATCACTATTTTGAATATTGATTTGTATTATCAAATATCTAAGTTATATGCAGTAAGAAGTGACTAATTGCATTGATCTTTCTGTCAATTATTGTGTAGTATACATAAATCCACTGTTAATTGTAAGTTGCCTTTTGCATACAGCTGCAGATGCTGAAAATAAAGAGCATTGACTAAGTGAGATGTTTCAATCTATATCTGAGACTGAACCGCTTTTCGTAATTTTTTTCTTATTCTTTGAATATATTAGCCCTACTAGTTAATGTAGCTTCTGGAGAAAGGGCATTTTCTAGGTTGAAACTAATAAAATATTATTTGAGGCTAGCAGTTCTAAGATAGGCTAAATAGCTTAATGATCCTTTTCATTTAAAATCAAAAAGCATGCAGATTTTGATTCAGTTTTAAAAGACTTCTTTGATCACAATTGTTTCTATATAGATTTTATACTTTGTTTAAATGACTTTACTATTCAATTAATTTTTTTTGTATATATTTATTTATAAACATTATAAGTTTTATTTATATCTATAAGCCATATTTTGAGGAGCTTGTAAGAAAAATCTAGTCATTAGACTCACACTAATTGAATCCAGTCTTGGATCTACCTATATTATTTATTAAGATATTTATTTAGTAAATTTATTATACTGATGGGATTTTTTAAATATAAAATTAAAATGTTTTATATTGACAATCTCTTTTATATTCATATTTAAAAAATGATTAAATAGGTCTGATAATAGCCCGCTTATATAATTTTGCATATTTTTGTAATTTTTTTAAAGTTTGTCTGAAATATATTATTGCAATAGTTACAATTAATTTTACATTCAGGTTTGATTTTGCTAGTTATATTATTCTTTTAATCTGTAATATTTTGTTTATTATTATTTGATCATTCTATCTTAATATTTTTATTAAGCATTCTGTTTTAAATTATTTTTTCATTTCAACAATTTAAAAGAATCTTTTCAAGTAGTTAAAAGAATTAGTTCAAATAATCATTATCATTCTAATCATCTATAAATTAAAAACTTTTTTAAAAATGATGATTGTGAGGAAAAATTTGAAAGAATCAAACTATAGCTTTTAATAATAATAAAAATGTTTTAGCCCATGTAAAGGCATTGAGATATTTTGACATTATAATGTTTTATTCATGACATATAAGACAATTTGTATAATGATAATATCTATTAGTGGTTAATATAAAATGGTTATCCATTTTTAATCTGTATTGTTATTTTTTTATACTGATTTATTTTTTATTTACTACAGATATTGTTTTTTATATTCCTTTTGCCAAAAGGTCAAAGATACCTGACTTAGCTTACAGCTGAGGACAGTAATGCATATTACTACTAATTTAATATTAGACCTATATTGTTTTGCAAGAAAATTAAACTAGGATTCAAAATTTTAGAATAAATAAAGTTTCAAACCTTTGTCTTGAAAAGCAGAATAAGAATAAAAGTTGATCTCCATATGGGTTTCTGCCAGAAGATCACGAAACCAAACATGGTCACGGTAACTCTTATGCTATTGAGTGTTTGCTAACTTTAAACACTATGTGTATTGTAAATTGTAATAGTAGTTATTATTACTGTTTAACATTCTATATTAAAAACATTATTAATTGTGAAGTCACTATTCTTTTTACAAAGTATTGATTATTTAAAAATTAGGCATTGAATAAATGATCATCACTATAAATTCTTCATGCAAAATTATATATCCACATATTTTTATTAAGATACTTGGCGTATCTAGATTGTGAGAATGATCAGCAAAAGTTCAAAGATCAGATCATATTCCTACAGACTTGTTTTTAGAAGAATGATTTTTAACAAAGAGACATAAAAGTAATTATAAAATTTGTAGAAATTGTATGAAGAGTATTGACCTATGTCTAAAAGTTTAAAAAAATTAAATTACTATTCAAGTTTTAAAAAACAAGTGGAAATAATTCTTTATAAACTGCTCTTTATGACATTTTTTTACTTTACCATTCTATTATAAAGTAAATCTTCCAAGTAATTTTTTAGTTTCTATTTATATTCTTAATTTTTAATTAATTCTTAATCTCAGTGCTGAAAAGAATTAAATATTTTAATGAAAGGATTATTAAAGATATTTTATTTATAGAAAGAGATGTATAAATAATAAAGGGATTTGATTTTTTTTTTTATAGATATATTGATAAAAAGATTAAAAATTAATTTAAAATTAAGAGTATAAATAAAGAAACTAAAAATTAGATAATCATTTATTTTGTAATAAGATAGTAAAATAAAATGTTATAAGCATAAATTTATAAAGTTTTTATTTTGTTACCATAAATTTAAAATATTCTTAATTTGTTTGTTTTTTTTTTACAATATTTAAAATTTGTTTAAAAGTTTTATGTATTTTTCATTTGTATGTTTATATATTAAAATGTGAATACTGCGTGTAATTTTTTTTCTATTTTTAGATATGTCTAAAAGTAGAAAACTTTATATACGTACTTCACACAATTACCTTACATATGTATACACAATACTTATATAAAACTGCAAATAAAGTGCATATAAATAATCCATAATAAAGACCATCAAATAAAAAAATTAGGATTAAAAAGTAAAAGAAATGTATTGGATTTATATTAAATTATTTATAGCAACATGTAAAACAATAGCTTTATGATTATTAATAAATATAATAAAATAATTGATGGTTTGTTGTTTTAGAGGGCATGTAACATTCTAGCACCAGATGTGTCACAGTTGAGTTTCCATCCTGGATCTTAACTTTTCTCCCATTGCATTAAATTGTGCAAGGCATTTATGATTATTAATACTTGGAGTAATAATATTTTTAAAGCAATAATGTTGTAATAAAATTTTTTATCATGTATCAAAAGAAGTTTTAGTTAGCTCTATAATTAACTGAATACTTTTCTAAAAATGGGAATAATAATAATAATAGTTTTATCCCTTAGGAAAAATTTTCTGAAAAGGTTTTGATTTCTAATATGTGGAATAGTTGGATATGGGCAAAAAAAATTATCCTGATCTTATTAGTCCTTTTATTGTGTAATAATTAGTTTGTTTTTGATTAAAGGAGCTGTTCCAACTACTGTTATTGAGTGTTTGAATTTATATTTTATACACTTTATAATAATGTGTATTAAAATATTTGCATCACATGTTTCTTTGTATCTACTTGTTATTTTATTTATATATATTTGGTTTATTATCAAATCAATCATTATGTATATAATTGCAAATATTTTGGTACTATTGATTTTTATTAAAGCAAATTTCAAAATTACAACTTTTTATCATGTGAAAATATAATTACTTAGGAGATATTTTAGAAGGATATAATATAGTGGTTAATCTGAAGTAGGCTCAATGCTTTTGTTTTATATAGCTGGCTGAGTTTACAATTGTTTGCCAGTAAAGATGTTTTTAATTAGCTAGAATGTAAAAAAGAAAAAACAACTTCTCACCAGCTTACACTTGGTAATCCAAGTTGATAAAACTTTCTCTTTTACTATCCTACTTAGGTTGCTGAAAAGATCTTTGCTTTACCTAAATTCTATTTTAACCTTTTTATTTGTGTATATACAATAATTATCAATATTTGAAAGTTTGTGATAATGGCATTTACTCTGTGCTGTTATAACATTCTGATTATTTATCAAGCATATAGGAAGCATGTAATTAAAGAAAGAAAGACTATCATTTTTCACATGCCTTTTAAATGTTTGTATAATAGCCAAATGATGTAGTTTTTGACTATAGAACCACCTCAAACACAAGATAGTGACTTTATAAAGATAAGAGTGGCCATTTTAAGGTGCACGTGAAAAAGGTTAAAGCCGTTCTTTCTCTAATTATGTGCTATTATATATAATACTGAATTGCTATTAATATTTTATATATATAGCATATTATAAAATAATTACTGTAATAAATAATGTATAATATTTTATCAAAACTTATTAGAGTAATTGTTTTGTAATATAGCATATATAAAACACCAATAAGAATTTAATATGTGTGTGCATTTGTATATATATTGTAACTATAAACAAATTGATGCAACTCAGATTACAACGCTGTAGAGACATAAAAAAACAATTTGTTTAATAAATTCTCATGTGAACTGACTAATAAATATACAAACTGTTATTTGAGTATGTGCACGTAGATGTGTGTCATTTGAGAAATAAAAATGTAATCTGCCTAAAAATTAAAAAAAAAAAAAATTCATGCTCATTATTAAAGATTATTTAAGTGTTATTTTGTAATATGTGAGAAATAAGGAAATGATAGTAACATTGTAAATGAAGAAAAAAATTAGTCTCAATACACAAAGAATTGCATAGTTTCTAAAAAAGCAACTAAATTTGAACCTTGTTTAGTCTGCCTTTCAAATGGAAGTTTTAATTAAACAACTTCTCCATTTTATAGAAAATCTGATGGTGGATTTGAAAATAATATTAAAGTTTTGGAATTGATAATACTTTAGAAGTTATAGTTAAAAATAAATTTTAAATTTACAAAATGTAAATGAAGAGAAAAACCTTTTTTTCACTCTTTTATTTATAAAAAACATGATATAATGTACATAAAATATGAATCCACAACATGTTTTGTAGAGAGTAAGCTGGATGTTTTTTAAAAAATATATTGTTATAGTGATGCAACAGACATATATTCTCTAGCTGATGACATATGTGTTGCTTGAAAAATATGTTATTTGAACATCGAATAGGTGTAAATAGATCTGAAATAAGAAACTAAGCACTATTATTCTAATTTTAAGAATCCAGTAGTTCATTCCATATTGTTTTGCATTAGAGTGCAGTCTTCTATTGAAGCTGTGTTGCTGTGATTCATGGAGAAAAGAGAAACAACCGCTGATTAAAACTTTTTTATTGTAAGTCACATTTTATGGACTGTTTTTAAAGTATTTTTCAATATTCTAGTTGCAACAATTAGTATGATGATTTTATTTAGAAGAAATTTATCTATCAAAGCATACCAGCAAAACAACCTGGAAAATGGCATTGGATCCAGAAATTAGTGCTGATGTATGAAAAACCAGACTCTGTGTCACCTCTATAATGTCATGAAGGAAGAAATGAATAGTGCCATATAAATTACTCAAAACTTACATATAATATACCTCAGAATGTTACTAGTGCTGCTGTATTTAATCTTTCGAACATTGATCATAACCAAATTTACCTACAGCACTTTCATCTTTCAACTAAAGTCTCCCATGACAATTTTAAAATATTGTTTGGTGTGATGAAAAGCTTTTTGTACATCCATATAAAAATCCTTTTTTTTTTCATCACTATAAAAACTTGTTGAGATATAAACCTGAATTATCTACATTTGATATCTGCTATTAAGTTGAATAATTCATCTTGCCACTCTGTCTGATACACCATCTAGAGTATATGCCCTCTTATTAAATCAATTCTCTCTTCACCTTTTCTTTTATCTTCACAAAGTCCAATAATGTCCCATATAATATGAGACAGTTCTTCCAATTTTTACAATTTTCCTTCATTTGAAAGTGATTTGAAATTGTAAGTACTTAAATAAAAAGTTATCAAATGGGAGCCTGAGTCTGCAATCAGTAGATTCTTAGCACCCTCCATTTTTGGCTGCCAATTGCTGCCTTGGCTAATGACTTTTTAGCCTCCTGGGAGTAAGGTCATAGATTTATTTTTGTTTGTCATCATTGTAAATAAATATTAGAAAAAATATTTACATCTTCATTTCGCCTTCAAGAAAACATTTCAGTTAATATCAACAGGCAACTGAAAAGAAAGACCATGATATGTCTTGATCTTAAACTCAGGTAAAAAGCCAATCAACTCACCATGCTGGTTAATGTGTCTTGGTGAGCAGCCCACTGCAGCAAGAGCATATGGAGTGGACATTAGGAATTTGCCCTGCTCAGTCTCCAAGTCTTCCGAGAACAATCAAAGGGTTATCTTTCAATTAACCAGAAAATTCCTTTTGATAAGATTGTACTATCATGGCATTTTTTTAATTTTCTGAATTATTAACAAGTTAATTTATTAGTTCCCCTCTTTTTTTCCAAAGCGTGAGCTTGTGGTTAAGACCTGTAGAAGTCCCTACCTTCGCATTTTCACGCACATATTCTCGAGGTTTATAGCCTTAGTAAATGTTACTTAAGTAATTGTTTATAAAATTATTCTAGTGTTGAAGTCTTTATTCCTTCAGCTATTTGTTAGTTTGTGTGACTTGATTTCATTAGAGCTTAGTGTTTTAGGAAATTTGAATTATCCCAGTAAAATTATGTAAAATAGAACAAGTCATTATATTTATTTTTCTTTTGTTCACAGTTACAATTTATAGAATCTAATGATCTTGAGTTAGCTCTAGAGCATATGGATGTAGAGGGTTATGTATGTGTTGGACATCCAGATGATAAATTAGAATGGCACAAAGATATTACCTTTAAAGTTCATTCACTGCAATTTCTTCTTTTTTTATTAGAAATTAAGTTTATAATTGGCCAGTATTTTAATGGTACTTTGTGGTCAGTGCATTGATGAAGATCAACATGTATCAGTATCCTAGCATTTTTTATTATGAGTGATAGATTAGTACTTAAATAAATGCATCCAAATAATGATTATATATTTTGCTCTAAGGTTGACAATGGCTAGATGGTTAGTCTGCTTATAGTGTGCCTCTTTTAAATGTAGTCACAAGGTTGATTGGTGATGACTTCTTGCAGTTGAGTTGATTTAATTATTCTTGTGTAATTCTGGTGATGATAATTATAACTTGTTTATGTTATACTGACTCATTTGTATATGCTTTTATATTTATTCAATACTCATTGATGATTATGACCATTCAGTGGGAATGATGATTGATTTCCCATCCCCCAAGTTTACCTTTACTTTCCATACCATTACATAACCATTTTAGGGCCTGAACATCCCCTTATTCTGTTAATTTCACTCTTGTACGATACATATTTGAGAAACCAATTTTGTGACTTAAACATTTCCTTTCCTATAGTTAATTTTATTTATGTTTAATCATATAAAGTCTTGGATACTAAAGCATGAATAAATTTAACATATTGTAGTTTATAATAAATAAGTAAAATGCAATGAATATTTGAATTGAGAAATAAGAGTAACATTTAAATAAAAAAGGAAAAAAAAATGTATGTGTTAATATTTTATGATAACAGCAAGGATATATATATATATATAATAAACATTAAGGCAGAGGTATGTTATGTTTTTCTGGAGAAGATTGTATACAAAGGGTTGAGACTAGAGTGTGCTTAATTATTGATAAAGTATATATAAAAGAAATATTTAAATTTGTAAATCTGCCAGAAGGATAGTCAACAAGAGAGAAGAAAATTATAGAACATTTAGTAATATATATATGAAGCAGATTTAGCCAATGGAATCCGAACCATTTGTGCAGGAAGCTATTGTGACAAAATGAAAACCTTCAGAAGAAAAACTAGGCACATTTAATAGTGGAATGCTGTATGCATTTATGAAAAATGTTTAACTAATGCAACTGAGAAATCAGGAAATTCAGAAAACATTTAATGAATTGCAAATAAAAAATGAAGAAAAACAATGAATTTATGAAAAAAATGCAAAAGAAATCTGAAGAATGGCTTAAGAAAATGGATGAAAACTTTCAAATGGCACATGAAGAGAAAAAACTAAAAAATGTACAGATGATGTGCTACAAAACTTTAAATCTGAGAATGAAATTTAAATAAAATTATTAATGAAAATAAAAGGCAAGAACTTAATGAAGCAAACATAGAAAAAACTATTATAAGTGAAGATTTAGGAAAAACTGTATATGATAACTTGTTGTAATATGTGATAGAAGATAATTTTAATAGCAATGAAATTAAAAATCTTTTTTAAATGAATGCTGGAGTTCATTGTTTAAGGAATCTTTTGAGGTTTTTATCTAATCAAGATGAATTTTGTGGCCTAAATATTAAAAAGAAGAGAAAGATGAAAATAAAAGATTTACTCCAGAATGAAGAGAATATTCTGTTTTTCGAGTATCCCAGGTAACTTCGCCGCTAAAGAAATATCTGGAGAGAGGCAAAACTTAATTCTAGAAAAATAAAAGATGGCTTATTCTCTCTTGACTTTGGATCTGTTAAAAAGGAAAATGTTTTAAGGAAAAATGAAATTGTGTAATAAAAGTTAAAAGATATGACCATCCTGAAAGTGACATTAGCAAAAGTAACTATTATTGATAAAAAAGAAAAAAAATTAAATAACTAAGAAACATATGACTACAAGAGATAAATTGATTTATGAAGAGAATGGAAAAAAACTATTATAGTGATGTATTGAGATTTGGTCATGTACATGAGACATTATATTGTCATGTGATGTTTTTGCCACAACATTTTCTTTTAAGCCAATAAACATCACATGATCACCATTTCTTATGCTTGCTTATCTGTTATTAAAACAGGCAAAACTCTGACTTGCACTGAGTGGCAATACGTATAGAGAGTTTTGCCTGTTTTAATAACATTTTCTTTTCCAAGTAGTTTACTCATCTGTAAGGCTCAGAGGAAGCAAGGTGGAATTTGACTGTTTGCAGAATTTATCGGTCTTGTATGTCTCAAAAGGGAGCAAGATTTAATTTTCACATGTTATTTATCAATTTCTAAGACTCAAAACAGAGCAAGGCTTATATTTTATTTTGACATGTTGTGGATAGCTCATCAGAAGTCAAACTGAGATAATCCTTCTAGTGTCTATGTTTCAGCTTATAACTTAATGTCGTATGATGGAATTTTTGTAGATCCTAAAGTTGAAATCCTGTGCATTTTTTATAGCATTCATAATAATGGTTCCAACACAAATGAAATAAAACAACTATATAAAAATAATAAATATTCTCTTTATTGAATATTTTCTTTATTATTAATTATTGAAAACAATATTATGGACAAATTTGTTTGACCATTGTTAAGGATTTTTAGCATTCAATATCAAGCAAGTCTCTGCCCTTTACAGTTATTTGTACTCTGTGAAATGCTATTTGTGAAATTGAAATATAAAAATAATTAGAGAAATTAATAAGTATTGTCGTAAGAATACAAATGAGAAATGAAAAGTTGCACTACCCCATTGTCTTATCTTAAAGGGAGGGGATTGATATCTATAACAAATCCAGTGCAGCTCAGACTGATTATACTACAATGCT
This sequence comes from Epiperipatus broadwayi, assembly GCA_028023455.1. Lineage (NCBI taxonomy): Eukaryota > Metazoa > Onychophora > Udeonychophora > Euonychophora > Peripatidae > Epiperipatus > Epiperipatus broadwayi. The sequence continues at coordinate 25,349,248 of JAQFVV010006197.1, forward strand.
GCAGAGAGATAAAAAAAATTGTTTAATAAATACTTATGTGAATTAACTAATAAATATACAAACTACCATTTGAGTGTCTGCGCATAAGTATATGTCAATTGAGAAATAAAAATGTAAACTGCCTAAAGGTTAAAATGTGAGGAACAAGGGAATAATAATAACATTTTAAAGGAAGAAAGAAAAATAGTCTACATGTGAAAGAATTGCATAGTTTCAAAAAAAATTAAACTTCAATCTTATTTAGTGTGCCTTTTAAATGGAAGTTTTAATTAAATAATTTGAGCATTTTTATAGAAAATTTGATGGTGGATTTGAAAATAATATTAAAATTTTGGAATTGGTAATATTTTAGAAGTTACAGTTAAAAATTTAAAAGTCGACAATGAATTTTCCTTCTTTCTATGTTACGAAATTTAAATAAGAGAGAGAAGAGAAAAACATTTTTTTCTCCTTTTTTAAATAAAAAATCATAATATATATAAAATTTTTATCCACAACATGTTTTGAAGATAATAAGTAGAGTGTTTTTCAAAAAATATATTGCAATGATGACATTTCCTAGCTGGTGATATATATATTTGAAAAATATGTTGTTTGAACAACATCAAATAGATATAAATAGATCTGAAACAAGAAACAGGGCACTATCATTCTTATTTTAGGAGCCTAGCAGTTCGTTCCATATTGTTTTACATTAGAGTGCAGTCTACTATTGTAGTCATGTTGCTGTGATTCATGCTGGAAAGAGAAACAACCACTGATTAAAACTTTTTCTACTGCAAGTTGTATTTTACTGACTATTTTTTTTAAAGTATTTTTCAATACTCCAATTACAACCTTCAGTATGATGATTTTATTTAGAAGAAATTCATCTTCTATGTGTGGCTAGATAACCAAAAATGATATCAGTCAAAATAACCTGGAAAATGCTATTGGATCCAGAAATTAGTGCTGAAGTTGGAAAAACCAGCTTGTGCAGTGCCTCTAAAATGTCATGAAGGAAGAAATGGATAGTGCCTTATAAATTACTCAAGACTTACATATGTATTTACTTTAACATTACCATTATTGAAGGAGATCATGGAAAAATTAAAGAAGACAATAATAAAATATTAACAGAACAGTATCTGAAAAAATGGTTAGTATCTGTTTCAAAATTTAACATGGGAAGATCTTATTATAAATACTGTTAGGCCTTAAGCTTAGCTTAAATTTAAAATATCTGGTACTTGTTAAATAGCCACTGTACATCGCTTGGTGGTGCTGTTTTTGTGCAAAAACACAGAAATATGTCATTTACACGGCCAAACTTACAGCGTGTAGAACAGTTCTGTTCACATTAGCCGTTAGCAGGCCTAGATGACGTTGCACACAAATATTACAGCTTGCTGATGTGCTTCGTGACACTATGCAAATAGCGCACACTTCACAGATCGCTACCATATGATGTGAGGGTGTATGTAATTCAACTGGCCATAACTCTTTTAATGTGCATTCGAAGTAATGGTCTTAGACGCTAGCTAATCTACTATTAGATACTAATAATTGTAAGCCTGTCCTTGCGCTTCCCTATATAGCTTGGAAGGTGAAAAGAATTGCAAAAGGGTAGGGCCAAACACCATTTCCAAGAACTCACATGAATAGGCACGTTTTCGCGAGAAGAGCTACGTGACAAATCATAAGCTTGGTTTTATCAGAGTAATGCATCTTTAGGATGATCCTTCGGATTAGCAAAACTATCGTTCCCCCACCCTGCACATTCCAGCGCTATGCGCTGAAATTTAATTTAATGGAATTTAATTTACTTTGGGCTGATTAGTTTGTTAATCAAGTGTTTGTTTATTTTTTTTAATTTTGTTTAAACATTTAATTTACTATTAGAAGAATAATGTACATTTTTAAATCAAAAGAAAAGTGTTTTGTTTTGTTTTTGACATTTAATGTAGAATGCTAAGAATAATGTAAACTTGTCTGAGGTTGCACATTGTTTTGGAAATCATAAGTTTGGTTTGATCAGAGTAATGCATCTTTTGGACGATCCTTTGGATCGGCAAAACCATTGGTCCACCCACCTGTACATTCCAGCACTACGCGCTGCAATTTAATTGAATAGAATTTTATTTAATTCAGGGTGATTAGTTTGTTAATCAAGTGTTTTTTTTTAATTTAATTTTTGTTTAATCATTTCATTTACTATTAGAAGAATAACATACATATTTAAATAAAAAGAAAAGTGTTTTGTTTTATCCTGGCCTGGAAACGTTATTTAAAACATTTTTGCACAGAATCAGCACCACCAAGCGATGTACAGTGGCTATTTAATAAGTACCAAATATCTTTTGCTACTATAATATTTTTGTGTATGTATTGCTGGTTGCAAGTATATATATATAAGTTTTTTTTATCCATTCAGTATTAATAAATTGTTATTTTTTTTTATTAATCCATTTAGTTTGTTTTTATAAATTTATTTAAACGCACATTGATTACGTAAATAATATTCATTAAGGCTGCAGCCTCAAACATGCGTATAAAATGCGATAGTAGGGACCTCTATAGGTCTTAAACCACAAGCTTACTCTTTGGAAGAAAAGAGGTTCCCCTCTTTTCTTCCAAAGAGTAAGCTCTTTTCTTCCAAAGAGTAAGCTTGTGGTTTAAGACCTATACAGGTCCCTACTATCGCATTTTTCTTCCAAAGAGTAAGCTTGTGGTTTAAGACCTATAGAAATCCCTACTATCGCATTTTATATGCATGTGTTTGAGGCTACAGCCTTAATGAATATTACTTAGTTTGTTTTTGTAATTCAATCCAAATATATGCTTTTTACACCCATATGCTAGTCAATATCCACAGCCCTGAAAAATAATGCAATTCACTGGGGAACATGCTGAGATGGCAGTAATAATTATGATGATTGTTCCATTAAAAAAAAATCTTTTCCAAGAGTAAACTTTCTTTCTAGGAGGTTTGGTGCTTTTGAGTTTCTTTTTATTGAAACTAAAAAACAAATAAAATATTCCTGGGAAAACTTATATTTTTAAATTATAAATCATCACATTTGTTAATATTATATATTTGAATGAAATTTTTTATTTGAACCAAAGTTTACATTACCCATCTCGCAGATCTCATTAGATATATGTGTTTATTCAACTCTCTCTACTATTATATAAAAAAAAAACCGTACTGTGAAAATATCAATTACAACATATTATATTTAATATTTTCATGGTTATATGATGTAAATAAAGTTTTTTTTTTTAATTAAAGCACATTATTTTCTTTAAATTCCCCATGTTTCACTGAAATATCATTCATCACTGTCAAGATTAAGGTGTTAAGTAGTAATGAGATTAAGCATGAAGTAACAAACATATTTGATGGCTGATTATTCAGAATACGTGAATTAACAATTTTTTTTTCCTTCAGTTTTATAATTAATTGATTTCAAGTTGATTTTAGAAGAACCGCTAAACATCATATGACCTCCATTTCTTATGCTTGCTCATAACTGTTATTAAAACAGGCAAAACTCTCCATACAGTAGTGTTACTCAGTGCAAGCCTTCTTTTCTGGCTTGCACTGAGTAGCACTACTGTATGGAGAGTTTTGCCTGATTTTAGAAGAAAGAGATAAAATAAATGCTCTCCATAAGGCTGGAATATGTGTGCTTTATTAGATTTATTTAAATCACTCTGACTTTTTAATATTTGAATAAACTCTCTCATGTTTCTCAAATCATAGTTTTCCAAATTAGCAAGAATTTTAGCATTATCAAAATCAAAGGTGTGTCCAGTTTCTAAAAAAATTGAAGTAAAAACTGATGTATTTAACTTTTGAAAGAAGGCATTTTTATGCTCCCTAATTCTGACATTAATTCATATATAGGATCGACCCACATAGCTTCTTGAGCATTATTAACATGGAAATTTTATGGAAATCTTGGTATTCAAAAAGTACTAGATCTTTAGGTTTATGGAAAAAATCAATTTTTTGCTGGTGGAATAGGTAGTCTTGATATATATGTACGGAACAGTAATGATCAGATTACATAGTGATACTAAGAAGATTAATATTGAAAAAGGGTATATGGCAGAATGATGTCTTTACAACCATTTTACAAGAAATATTTTGGGATTAAAATGGGAAGCTAAGGGAGTTAAAGTAAATTAAGATTATTTAAGTCATTAGATTTTGGAAATGATGTAGTTTTTTGCAAATTATTCAGAGCTTCAGGAAATGTTGCAAAAGTTGTCAGATGAAAATAAAGTATGATTAAAGGTAATACCAAAAAGGATAAAGTATTGTGGGATGGATTTTCCCAAAAGAAAAAAATAAAGATTATTAATGATGACTTAAAAGTTAACAACTACAAACACCTTAGTCAAATAATTAATATAGATCGAAACATAATGGATGAAATTAATCATATAATTAATCTTGGCTGGAACTTAATATTAAAAGGAAATAAGCTTATGTATTTGAAAGCTTTCAATAAATGTGTTTTATCAGTTTTATAATAGATCTAAGACTTGGATATTTTTATGTTCGAAGTGACAAGAAGTGATCAAAAAGTAAATGCTTGAATGAGAGAACAAACAAGTATTCCTGATGTCATTGAAAGAATTAAGAAAAAAGTGGAGCTGCACTGGACATTTTGCTAGAAAAGTTGATAATAGAACAGTGGAAATTTTAAACTAGATTCCAAGAAATTGTAAAAGACCTAGAAAAAGTGACATATGATGGATGGATGAAATAAATGATATGGAGGATAAAGGCTAGAGATAAGAAACTGGGTTGAACTTAGAGAGATTTTCATTCTGCACTGAATTGATAATGGTTGAAAATTTGTTAATGATGATACCATATAGTTGAATAAAAATAACTGAATCAAAAGCATATGCATAGATGTGGAATTTTTTCATCCGTGTAAAATGTGTAATGTTTAGATGGGTTTTTTGATATAATTTAAATTTGTTATGTGTGTGATTAGTATTTTAAGAGTTATATATTTCGACTGCATATATTATAATAAACATTTACAAGTTAGACTTTCTAGAATCAATTAATAAACTAGAAAATAATGTCCTTTCTGACTACTTCACTAGTTAGATAAAAAATGAATTCATTAGAAATTCTACCTTATAAATATTTATTATAATGCGCATTCAGAGTGTAATTTTTAAAATATTTTATATTCTTAGTGTTGTATATTTCTTTATATGAACTTTAGATTTTTAAAGATATTTATTTTGATTCACCTTTTTTTATATATAGAATTTAACTCGGCCTGTAATGTACTCTGAATTAATCCGTGCGTGTTTTATGGGAATTATTGATTCTTATGGTGGATCTGAAGAACTCAAGTGGGCTGCATTTACTTTTTTAAAGGTTTTATTTGTTTTTAATTATATTTTATATTTTTTTGCCTTAAAGTATGTCTCTGAATGGAGAAAACTTCTTGCTATTAATTATTTTTAAGGATAATAGTAAAGGTCTCAATTTTTAAAGAAGAGGAAATTAATTTTCTTAATTTAATTTTGGAGATTTTAATAATAATGTATTCTTATTGCAATGTCTATAACAATTAGAGTAAAATACTTTTGCGAAAACAAGGATCAAAATTTAAACAATTTTAACTATTATATTTAAGTCATTTAAAATTTTTATTGACAATTTAAATTATGTCATTGCTATTCAAATACATAATCAAATTAATTAAGCTACATTTACAATAAAATATGATTTATTATTTTAGTCAAAGAATTATTGTTAAAAGTTGGATGATTTTTTTTTTATAGTCTTTTTATGCTTATAAAAATAAAAAAGATATAGAAACTACAATAAAGTTTTCTCATTAATTATCATGCTAAAAAAAGAAGATCTCAGATTCATTTCAGATATAACATCTTTAAGCTTTTCTTTTTTTTTTTTTTTTTTGCTTTACTCTTCAAACATCCATGGCTTTTTTTCTTATTTAATATTATGCATAGCTTTTTTCTTGTGTTTTTTTTTAATGCTTGTAATATTAACTGACATATTCTTCATTATTCTCTGCATTTCATAATTCCAATTCTTTTTTAATTTTTCAATACACAATATATTTTTATTTGCTTTTTTATTTTTTAACCTTATTCTTTTTTATTTTTACTCCTGCCAAATGCATGTTTCAAAGTTTTCAAACTTTTTTCCATTTTAATTTTTTCCCCCCAATTGTCTATGACTTTGCTTCACATAAATAGCTATATTCCTTGCAAGACTTTTAAATCTGTCTTTAGTGGACTCCAGAATAATCTTTTATTTAAAAACTTGGATAGCTGTTGGTATTCTCAGTCAGATTTCTACATTACTACTTTTATTATCAATTAATCAACTTCACAGTATTTTATAGCTTTAATCTATTCCTAATTATCACATGATCACCATCTCATGCTAGGTGCAGTGCTCTCAGATCCAAGGCTCCTCACAAAATGAAGGTCACAAGCCAAAAACTAGTCTGGGGATATTAGATGAGTAGGCACTAGATAGGGATTTTATGCACAGGCCTTCTGGCATCCATTGATTACTCTGGTTAGCACAAGGTGGCACTACTATATGGAGAGTTTTTGCCTGTTTATTCCTAATTATATAATATATATAAATTTAAAAAAACAAAACAAAAATATATCAGAAAAAAACCCTATTACATTCAGATTTATTTCCATGAGTACTTTTTTCCATTACATTTCCATCTATCTTAATAATTTCAGATATTTATAATTGATAAGTTTTTTAATGCATTATTATTTTAGTTTCTTCTATTACGGAAATCCATTTAACATTATTTTAATCTTTTAATACGGTTCTATTTTTTAATTTCATCTGATAACTTTTGTAAATTTCAAAACTCTAGAGAATTATTTGCTGTCATCATCTGCAAAAGCTAAATCATTTAAACTTTAAAATATTTTTTTATAAATTATAACAAAAAATCTCATGAAATGGATTTTTTATGCCATTAATCTCCTCTAGCATTAATTTTTTTAATATTACTATGATATCTAATCACTGTAGTTACATTTTGACAGTATTTTCAGGTCTATGTTATGATGTTCCAAAGATGCATTCACAGTAGAAATACTTTTTCATAATCTGTAAATTATAAAATGCCAACATGTTCATAATTTTTTTAATTTTTTGGATATGTTCTGTTACATTATAATCAGTTTTAAATTAACTGAATTAATTAATGCAAAATTTTACTTACAAGCTTAAATATTTATAAAAGAAATCATTTATATGATAATTACAGTTAGTCAGTTATTGTTTTGTAATCCGGCACTTCACTGAAATTTTGAATTTTTAAGTAGTAATCTATATGGGAATCTGCATGTTATAATTTGTACCTGGATTTTAAGTGCATCATATTTGAAAATAGAGATTTGCATGAATTTGTTGAAGCATAGTAAGAATTTATATTTAGAGTATATTTTTTTGAATAAAAATATTTAGAATGTTTCATTATTTTGAAGTGATCTTAAAAATTAAGTCAGTTTTTGTAAATTTCCAATTCCAAATCTTGAACATTACTAATTGCTATTTTAATATATACTTCTCCATCTGCACGGGTGAAAACATTTACAAGAAATATAAATTAATCCAATTCACAATCTAGAACTAAACTCTTCCAGAAGAGTGTTAAAATGAGCAATAGGAACATTACTATTAGTAAAATTTCCAACAATATTTTTCAAATTTGGAAAATGTGCTAAATTATTTTTTAGAGATGCAATTTCCAATGGATGGAATTACTCCATTTTATCATTTGAGCAATATGATGGCTTCTGCCTTGCAATTTCAAATTTATATTATTAAATTTTTCTGTTAAATCAATAAAAAATTTAATGTCATGCAATCATGTTTTGTTTTCAAATTAAAAGCAAGATTCTTTCCTGGGTATTGGAAACCTCTTTATCTGAGATAATAAATTTAATACTGCTGACATTCTTCTGTTATTAAGCCATTACATTTTCGTGTGCTCATCCTTTACCTGCAAAGAGAAATCAGCATTGAAGCATATGTTATCAACTTTATAATTTTCATTACTTTTAGTATTGTAATGTTGAAAAGGTATTATACTTTTGCACAGAACATTTTCTAATGAGTGTTAGGAATCTTATTTTGGAGGTGATAAATCTTTATGTTTTTGGTTTTTCATTGCAGGTACTGTATTAGTTGTAATTGCAATCAGTTTTTCTAATGGTAAATTATTTTCTTCCACATATTTTTTGAAGATTGAAAAAATATTGTCATCCCTTGAACATCTCTTTGTAGAGAGAGGATTTTGAGAAATTCTTTTTTTAGAGAAAAATTATCTAAAACCATTTTTTATATTAATAGCTAATTGCAAAGGAAAGAAAATGCATATTTCTATATCCTTTTTCAACTTTGATTCATTGCCATTAGTTATAATGTAGAATCATCAGGTTATATATTCTTGCTGATAGTTGTATTTATTGATATTTCAGTTTTATTTTTACACTCTTCAAAAAGAGACCCGAAAAGCAATAACATGATTGTTTTTACTAACTAACTCATCATCTATAAAGGACTTTTTTGTTTAGTTTTTTGCTAACAAAAAGAGGCGCCTCCCCCCTCTTCTCCCCAATTACAAAGTTTATAGAAAAATTTGGGATTAATGTTTTTATGAATAGTGTTGAAGTATTTCTCCATGTTACATTTTTTGGGAAATATCACGCATTGCACAACAAACACATTTTTCTTAAAAATAAATGTAACTGAAGTGTTCTCACTTTATATTAATGTTATTTGTATTTTCTGTTTGTTTTATCAATCATGGGGTGTAATAAGAAAAATATATAAAATTGTTAAATGTGTCAAATAAACAATTGCTTATGCTTCTGACTCATTATAGGTTGACATCTACCACAGTGAAAAGTTTGAATGTTGTTCGATGTGATGTACAATGATTTCTCTTTGAATAAGTTGATTACTCAAGCTTTGGCAAAATCATTTTACAAAAGTAATGACGAGCACTTTAAAAAATGCTTGGTGTTTCTTGTGTGCCCATGGGCATTGTTTTTAAACCTTTGTCCAAATGTTTTTTTAAGGATTTAATTGAAGATCTTGATAAACAGGCAAAAACTCTCCATATAGTTGTGCTACCTTGTGCTAACCAGAGTTATCAATGGATGCCAGAAGGCTCCTTATAGTAGTGCCACCTTGTGCTAACCAGAGTAATCAATGGATGCAGAAGTTTTGTAAGCCTTGTGGCATCCATTGATTACTCTGGTTAGCACAAGGTGGCACTACTATATGGAGAGTTTTTGCCTGTTTACTAACAGTTATGTGCTAGCATGAGATGGTGATCATGTGATGGAAGATCTTGATCTTCATTTATGCATCATTTCAGTTTATCACTATACAATTGTTTGTAGAATTCTTCCATTCATGTCATGGTCTAATTCTTTTGCTTAGTCACACTGCAATCCTTTTTTTTTTTTAATGCTGAAATGAGTTTAACCCCAGTATTAAAATGTTTATGTATTTCAGAACTTTTATTCGCTTGTATAATTTTTTTTTGCCGATTCACAGTTTTACTTTTCATGTTATTTCTAAATACTTTCTATGGTTTTATAAAAATCCATATATAAATTATAATTATTTTCAGATTCTATTATAACTGCATATATATTTTGCTCCCAATAAAAACTTACCAATGTTTAATTGTGGCTTTCTTTTTAAATAATACTATCTGTATAAGTGGTTTTTAGATAAATATCCATTATCTTCATATTGATTTTCCTCAAGTCTATTCTTTTAAAAAGTCTTTTAACAATTTAAAATAATTTGCAAATTGAATTTAAATTTACTGGAATAATTCTGAAAGCGATTAAGGGTTATTGCTGTCTTTTAATACTAATATCTTTCTAGCTTAGTATTAACACAGATTTCACTAAATGATGATTATTTTTTGAGTTGAATCTAATCAATATACTTCACTTTCAAAATACATATAATTTAACTTTGTTTTATTGTTTTTGTTTTATTTTCTTTTTGAATTTTGTTTTTAAAAAACTCATTTGGATAATTTTCTTTTTCAAAAGTCTTTATCTCACAATTTTTATTTTCAAATCCATATTTATCTACTGCCATTATATTTTTCAAATTTTTTTGAAATTACAAAATTAAAATTTTTCTTTACAATTTTAAAATGTTTGGTCCATTAATTCATTCAGTTTATTCTATTTCTGTATATAAGCTTCTTTATTTCTTTATTAGAAAGAGAACTTGTTAGGGAATAAACCTGAATTAATAAATTGCATTTAATTTATCCCCGTAATATCTTTTATTAGGTTAAATAAAAAATATTGCTACTCTAATTAATATACTATTAATCTTCATACTTGTGTTTTTCTATCTTTTATTATATTTCATTTACCAATATTTTCAATATTTGTACTTTTATTATAAAATACAATACATTTTTCAAATCTCTTTTGCTTAAGGTCTAACAATATTTTATTTAATATTAGATAGTTTGTCCAGTTTATGCATTGTTTTTTAAATCTAAAAATGGCTTACAATTGGAAGTGGTTATATAAAAATCCATAGTTGAAATCAGTTTTTTATGACTAAAGTTCATTCTCAGTACTCTATTTTTATTTGCCATAATTGTTTGATCTTGATTTCACAGGTTTTAAGAAATGAGAGCCATAATTTATTTTTGCCTTTATAAGTATGAATATCAATATAATTAAGAAAATATATATTCATGCAATTAAAAATAATATTCATTTCTTCTTTAAGAAAATCTAATCAATATTTCAGGAATTGTTAGGTTTTTGAGAAATAGATATGGTATCTGCTTCACTTCACATTGATCCATGGATCATCCATCCATATTTGTTATCACATGAACAATTATATAGCTGTAAGAACACTGGAAGTGATAGTAAAAATTTGTCTTATTTCCTTTAAGATCTAATGGATCAAAGGATGTTGTTTTTTTGTTTAAAAATTAACTGAGTTTCTTTTTTTGCATATTTCTGGAAAAAAAACTTACCTACATTTAAAGAAAAATATGTGCTTATACTATAAAGTTATTAAGTTATGAGTGCAAAAAATATATACTGTATATATTTTGTTTGATTTTTTACACCAGATTTTAAATTGAATTATTATTTCACATAGACAGACATAATTAGATAGTTTTTTTTTTTGCAAATAGTTGAATTTTTTTTATTTGAAATAATAGATAACATCTCAAAAAGATTATTTAGCAATAAATATTGTATAATTTAACACAAAAATATCTTTTATCAGCAATATTTTGCTATCCTTCTAAATATCAGATTTATATATATATATTATGAATGTTAACAGAGCATTATATGATGATATTTAAATTTTGTTTCTTAAATTACAGCTCTTATAACACATATATATTATATTGCTGCAGAAAGGAGTTTGCTATTAACTGAAAGGAGACCCTTTGATTCTTCTTGGAGGCCTTAAAGGAACCGAGCAGGGCAAATTTCTAAATGTCCACTCCATACGTTCTTGTCGTTGCAGCTGTTATTACTATGGGATTATTCATATAATATACGAACATGGATGGGCTGCTCACCAACACGCATTAGCCAGCGTGGTGAGTTTATTGACTTTTTACCTGTGTACATTTATGACAGACCAAAATAAATCATGGCCTTTATTCCCAGGAAGCTGTAAAGTCAACCAACCAAGGCAGTGGTTGGTGGCCAAAGGCGGAGAGTGCTAAGAATCCCCTGATTGCGGACCCAGGCTGCTATTTGATGACAACTTTTTATTTAGGTACTTACAACTGCAGATCACTTTCAAGTGAAGGAAGATCGTAAGAATTAGAAGAAGTACTGTCTTATATTAAATGGGATATTACTGGACTTTGTGAAGTTAGAAGAAAAGGTGAAGAGGCAATTAATTTAAAAAGTGAACATGTACTCTATTATAAAGGCACAAATATTGGAATTAAGTGGAGTTGAATTCATTATAAATAGAAAGTGGAAGAACAACATTGTGTAGATTGGTGGTGTATCGGACACAGTGGCAAGATTAGTTATACAACTTAATAGCAGATACGAAATGCAGATAATTCAAGTTTATGCCCCAACAAGTTCTCATAGTGATGAAGTAGTAGAAGATTTTTATATGGTTGTACAAAAAGCTTTTGATCAGAGTAAACAACATTTTAAAATTGTTATGGGAGACTTTAATGCTAGAATTGGTAAACAAATGAAAGATGAAAGTGCTGTAGGTAATTTTGGTTATGGTAATAGAAATGAGAGAGGACATAGACTTGTGGAGTTTGCAGAAAAAGAAAAACTTTATATTATGAATTCTTTTTTTGAGAAAAATAAAAGGAAATGGATATGGAAGCATCCAAATGAAAGTACAGCAGAATTGGATTATATTTTGACTAACAGAAAATACGTATTTCAAGATTGTAATGTTCTTAATAAATTTAACACAGGAAGTGATCATCGATTAGGAAGATATAAGATACATGTTAATGCAAAACTAGAGAGACAAAAATTATTAAGAAAAACAATATTTACAGTTCATATTCCTAATCTTCAGAAACATTCTAATGAATTTAAATTCGAACTTACAAATCGGTTTCAAGTATTAATAGATTTTGAACATGATTCAGATTTGAATGAAATTAATATGAAAATAACTGATACACTTTTGAAAACTGCAACAATGATAGCTGGTAGAAAAAAGCAGCAATTGACCAATAAAATTTCTACTGAGACTAGAGAATTTATGAAGAAAAGAAGGAATATGAAGATATACAAAAATGATGTATTAAAAAGGGTTGAATATCTCGAATTTGATAAATGAGTGCAGAAAAGAGTTGAAAATAATATAAGAAAGTATGACTGTCAACTAGCAAGGAAAGCTGTAGAAGAGAATAAAACTCGCAAGAGTGTAAAACAACATTTTGGTATTGATAGGAAATTTATATCTACAATAAGGAAAAAAGATGGAATTATTACTAAAAAAAGAGATGACATCATGAAATGGATAGAAGACTTTTATCAAGAATTATATAGTAATAAAAAACAAGTACCTCCTATATCTATTACATCTTCTGAATTGCCCAGAATTGTAAATGAAGTGAGACATGCGATTATATATATGAAGAAAGGAAAGGCTCCAGATAATGATGGAATTATAATTGATATATTAAAAGAAGCAGGTGAAGAAATAGAAATTTTTTTAGCAAAGTTATATACCAAGTGTCTAAATGATAAAGATGTACCGGATGATTGGAAGAATGCAGTATTAATATTAATATTTTAAAAAGGTGATAAAGAAGATATTAGAAATTACAGACCTATCATCTTTTTATCAGTTTTATTTACCAAGATAATCACAACTCGTCTACAGAGAACATTGGATTTCCACCAACCAAGAGAACAAGCTGGATTTAAAGGTGGTTTTAGTACAGTAGATCATATCCAAGTATTGAGAGAAGTTATAGAAAAGACAAATGAATATGAGTTGCCATTATGTTTTGGTTTTGTAGAATATGAAAAGGCATTTGATTTTATAAACATTTCTTCATGATTAAAGCATTGGATCATTTAAGGTATAGATCCAGAATATTGTCATTAAAGAATATTTATAAAAATGTAACAGCAACAATTAGATTACATAATAATACTGGGACAGTCAACATTAAGACGGGTGTAAGACAGGGTGACTCCATATCTCCAAAACTTTTTACAGTAGTGCTGCAAGAAGTATTTTGTGGATTAAAATGGGAAGCTAAAGGAGTGAAAGTAATTTAAGTCATTTAGATTTTGCACATGATGTAGATGTTTTTGCAAATAATGCTTTAGAGCTGCAGGAAATGTTGCAGGAGTTATCAGATGAAAGTAGGACTAAAGATAAATGTTAAAGACTAAAGTAATGTTTAATGTTTTTTCTCAAAATATGAAAATAAAGATTGATTGGTTATGATGAGTTAGAAGAAGTTACCAGTTATATATACCTTGGTCAGATGATTGATACAGATGGAAACAATGGATGAAATTAATCATAGAATTGAACTTTGTTGGAATGCTTTTGGTAGAAATAACTTGATACTGAAAGGAAATATGCCTATGTGTTTGAAAAGGAAGGTTTTTAATAAATGTGTTTTACCAGTTCCTACTTATGAATCTGAGACTTGGACACTTAATAGAAGAGCAATACAGAAACTTCAGATCACTAAAACAAGTATGGAGAAATGCATGTTGGGAGTAGCAAGAAAAAATCGAAAACACAAAATATGGTTAAGAGAACAAACAGGTGTTACTGACCTCATTGCAAAAATTAAAAGACTGAAGTGGAGTTGGGCTGGACATATTGCTAGAAGAGATGATAATAGATGGACAATTGAAATCTTAAACAGGATTCCAAGAGATTGTAAAAGACCCAGAAAAACACCACATGTGAGATGGATGGATGAAATAAGAAAGTGTGCAGGGGTGATGTGGAGAAGAAAAGCTAAAGATCGGAGAAGATGGATTGAACTTGGAGAGATCTTCATCCTGCAGTGGAATGATGATGATGATATATTGTTTACACTGTGTAGCAAAGTATTGATTTTTTTTTTTTTTATACATAGATGTTGTATAAAAATGTAACTTCTTTATATAATTATTCATTTAAGTCTATCATTTAAAACAGTTGTCAGGTAAATATTTGTTTGGTTTTAAGACATAATTATTTATTGATTGGTTGACTATTACAATTGGATGGCATTTGTATAGTAAAATATATGTCTGTGTACCCATATACACTGATGTATTAGATATCTAATAAACAGTCATTTTTTTAATAGAATCTGTCAGTTCAATTCACATAACCAGCATCATTAAAAAAAAAGGTAAATGGAGAATAATAAAAGTTTTATTTCACAAACTTATTGAATGCATCCATATCATAAAATTTCATCTTTATGTAATTTCTGTAAGAATTAAAATGTATTTAAGCCCTATTTATGTGCTATATCAATGTGATTAATGGTACTTTTTGACATTTCTTTTTAGTACTGAATAATGATTTCTGTAGCAGCTTCACTTGATCTTATGGAAGCTTCATTCCATCTTTTACTATGTATGAATTCTGTTTCTTTAAATCTTGCTATTACAATTCTGCAGTCTGTTAAATTTTGCAGCCGTTTCTAAATTTCTTCGATTTGCTATGAATAAAATTATATTCATTTTTTTTTGTTCATGTATATCATAATCTACAAAAATATACTGTGAGACATTCTGAATTTATTTATGTGTGAATGTAAATTGTTGATAATTAGTTACATACTATTATTATAAACATTGGCACATTTACATACACATTTATTCATTTAATTTTTTTAAAATCTAGGTTCCCCAAATTTTACTAAAACTTGAAGGAAAAGATAAAGAAAATAGTGTAATTTTAGAAGAAGGTTTAGAACTTTTATTACAGTATGTTCCTTTACTTGATCTCATTGACACCAAATGCAAGTAAGTTAAGCAAAAATATTAATAAAATATTCTTGAATTTATTAGTAAAATAATTTTAAAATAATATGACTATTTTTGTTCTGTAAATGGTAATGAAAATTATGTAAGCTAAATAAGTTTTTAATTAAAGAAATGGTTACTTTGTGGAGATAGAAGCTCATTAAATGTTGCTTATAATACTTCTTTCATATACACTTCAATGCAAACAAATTTTCTTAAAAAACTTCTTTATTTTCCTTACAGTTTTGACTTACCAATAGTCTTCATCATTAAATGTTCTGTTTAGAGTAATGTTTTTCATAGCAGACAATATTGCTCTTTGTGAATGTTTGAATTTTTAGGACAAGGAGAGAGTGGGTGTCAGATCAAAGGAATGACAAAGCACCTTAGAAGTCTGGAGGGTGACTGGGAAAAAAAAAACTTCATAATGTTATAAGGTAGTACATATGACTAATCATTGGTCTATGTATTTTATTATAATCAGTATTAATTTTTATGTCATCTGAGATAATCTTGTGAAGATAATGTACCTAATATACAAATATGTTTTTTTATCAATTTTTATGTCATCTGAGATAATCTTGTGAAGATAATGTACCTAATATACAAATATGTTTTTTTATCACCACCTACGAAATTATTATATGTTTTATGTATGAAAAGATATTTCAAGTGAAGCTATAAGGTATTTGAAAAAGATTCAACCAGACAAAACAAATAATGATTTATCCTTACAAAATCTTTACAATAAATTTGATAAAGATAATTCTTAAGCATGTTTTCTCGTAAGTCAAAATAAAGCAAAAATTAAGTTTGTTATCAATATATAATATATAATTGAATCGTTAGTTGCTCAAACAGTAGTATTGACAGATTAAGCTTCAATTCAGAACCTTTAACTCTCAAGTCCATTACTACTACTGCATTAAACTGCACGAGATAAATAAAATTTTATAGTTCAAATATGTGTAAGTGAAATGGCCAAAAGTCTAAAAAGAAAAAAAGTAGTCTCTATATAACATTTTGTAGAGTAACAGAATTTGCAATATATCTGAATGAATTGTGTCTCCTAGGCAAAAGGAAATTTATTGAATAAATTTTTATAAACTGAAAAAGCTCCATATACAAATATACATACTTATACAGTTGATAGAATATCTCCAATATCAACGTTTTATAGCTTATTTTGAAAATGTGCCTAAAGAATTGATCAATTCATGAATTTTTTAAAAGTGCAAATTACTACTGCAAAGTCAAATTTCATTCTACTAATGATTAAATGTTACTTCAGATTGAAGTTCATTAGTTGATGGAAGGTAAATTAGAAAATTGTATCATTATCTTGAAACCATTCTAAAAGGATATGAAAATACAGTGACATTAGTAGTAATCACATAAAAATAAAACAAATTATCTACTTATATGATATTTATAAAATTTGGCCAGTTGAATACAAGAAAATAATATGATTCTCACGAAAACAAAACCAGTCATTACCAATATTTATTTCTCAATCAATGCTTTTTAAATGCAGTTTTGTTTAATTTAAATTATCTTATTTTAAAACTATTTTGAGGTGGAGAAAATCAATTTTACTTTTTTTCAATCAGTTGTGAAAATATTGCACAAATATATGTTGTGAAAATATTTACAACTTCTTTTCACTGCAAATTCCTTATTAGATAGTAAGTTCATTATTAAACTCTGGACATTCAGTAGAAATCACAATACACTATTAAATTGAAGCCAAAATTTAAATAGATTTATTAAGATTTCTTGTTTTAAAAAAAAATTTAGTCATTATCTTCCTTTATAGACCACTGTTAAAAAGTTACTAATTTTGTTTATATTTCAGTAGTGTTTTTTTTTTTACATTGTGTCCGAATAAATGAATTATTTGCAAAGTTTTGATTGTGATCACTTATAACTTGCTATAAAAAAAATAATCGACTGGCATTCTGAGATTATATGATATTCGAGCACACAAACTGATAGTTAAGCTAAGATTGTGAACCTTTAGCTCTTGAGTTTGCCACTCTATTTTTGCATTAAATTATATAGAGTATTATTTCTTCTTACTGATGTTGAATCAGGCATTAAAATATTAATAATTCTGTACCAAATCCTGTAATAACATTAAATCTTAATAATTACTTTAAAAAAATGATAATTATAACTTTAATTGGTGTTTATCTTTTTAAGAAATATCTGAAGTTTGAGAAATTTATTTTATAACTGAAATAATAAATGAGCACTACAATTTTTTCATTGTTTTTTTTTTAAATAGTCCATGAAGCGTTTTTTAATCTCTAATTAAGTTTTTTATATTTTTGTATAATTAAAATAAAAGGAAGTGTCAGTGGAGATGTCTTGGTAAAAGTGATAAATGATTATTTATAGAAGTTGGGTTGTATTACGATGGGTTGCATGATACTGAACTATTATGAAGATATTTTTAAAAAAGTGTAACTTTTAAGATGTATAAAACATGAAAAAGTATTGTTAAAAATTATTGAAAAAAAAAAAAGAATATTTATTGGGGAAATTAAAATATGGATCACAGTTGGATTAGGCATGGTCTTAAGGAAGAAAAATTGTGATTTATTTATTAGAAGAAATTATAACATATGAAAAAAAAAGTTAGGAAAAATTTAATTGATGAAGTAAAAGTAAGAGGTTTTTTGAGTATTTTAGTGTCTTAGTAAAAGTAAGTTTTTTTGGATTATGCATATATCTTATCTAATGATCTATTAACTATGATGATGAATAATTAAATTTCTAAATTATTCATCTTCAAATTATACTTTAATTAGCATATTTATTTAGAAAATGTTAAAATCTTTCTTATTTTATTTTATTAACAAATTCTTTTCATCAAATTGTTTAAGAAATTTTAGTCTTGAAAGAGATAACATTAGCAAAGAAGTCATTGCCACAAATATTTAAAAAAAGTATGTTTTTTTAAACATGGCCAAACTACACTGCTAAGAATCACATATGCCCCATTATGAATTTCTCTACAGCCAATTAAGCCAAAATTATATCATAATTTTTATATAAA
Source organism: Epiperipatus broadwayi (assembly GCA_028023455.1). Classification (NCBI taxonomy): domain Eukaryota; kingdom Metazoa; phylum Onychophora; class Udeonychophora; order Euonychophora; family Peripatidae; genus Epiperipatus; species Epiperipatus broadwayi. The sequence goes on from JAQFVV010006197.1 coordinate 25,367,849, forward strand.
ATTTATATTAATTTTTATTTTGATATACTTTATTCTAATATGATGTGTACCGGTCAAAAGCGTGTATCCATTCAACAAAACCCAGAACCCAAGCAAAATTACCTAGAGTCCGACCAAGCACAAGATACATAAGTCAGGGGCAATCACAGATTCCTACCTATTTGCATGAATTTCCAAGTTTCCAACTAATAAATAACGTTTTTGATGATATCAGCAATATCTTTTTTCTTATTCCGGCCCAGCTGAGGTCACAGTTCGCAGGAGACTGAGTAATATAATATCAAGAAACACATGAGGAATTAACACTTAAATAATAATCATTTTTTTTGAATGATTGAGGATTAATTTAGTAGCATAAATTGGAGCTGTAACAATAATAAGGACATTCCTGACCGATTACATATATGCTGAATTCAATATTAATAAAACCTCAATTAATAGAGTAATTTATACTGGAGATTCAGAACAACATAAATGAAAAGCAATCTAAATCATATCAAAAATATTTATTACTTATATAATGCTAGGTTTTACAATGATTGAAAATTTGTTTATACAACTTGGGACTTTAGATCGTTGATTTGCATTTTACTGACAATTGGTTACATAGTTAAACATAAAATATATAATGTTTAGTGTGCGGTTGAGTACGTACAATAGATTTATAAGACATTTGTAATTTAGGTGCCAAGAATAAAATAATACCAAATAAAAGTTAGTCCTCCTTGACATTCAAATTTAAAAGAATAAATATCATTAGATACATATAATTAATTTAGAATTGTATTAGGATAGAAATTTTAATTTAATTACTTATGTGGAAGCAAAATGATTCGTTTCCAATAACGGTCAATTATTTACTTAATTATTAATGATAAATGAGTACAGATGTTCGATTTCAAAAGAGCGTTTCAGGATATAAAAGAATCTATTTTAATAATAATAAGAATGGAGGCAGTATGAATTTACAAGTACAATAAACTAAAATAATTATTATCCTTGAACTATGCTTTGCCTAACTGATATACATCATATATCTATATATATAAAAGGTATAAAATACGTGGTCCTCTAACCAAACATATTTTATACTACGATAAAGATATGCCGTGAAGACATGCCAATTCTCTAACATATCGTTCACATATAGGGATTTTCACGTACTAGGTGATCTAGATACGCTTCGGTAGGATAGAAAAACCAAGATCCACGAGCCGGGAATTCATCGACTTTCATGTGTATATCAAGAATTTAGGGCTGATTTATTTCAACCCCTTAAGGTAAGCAAAGCAAGGAAGGTACAGAAGCAATAATTGCACCTATAACAAATATAACACCTAAGAAAGATATAAAGTTTGTGTCATCAATGATCACAACATGTTAATTCCTGATTCAATAAAATGGCTCTTTTGCAACAGAATGTCCATAACAACGAAAGAAAAGAAATGGGTCTTTAATGAAAAGAATATAAAGAGGGATGATTTAAGAAAGAAGCTTGCTTCCACATTTTAAAATCTTTATGGTTACGAAAACATTGAGTTAGTCATATATCAAAGAAAACTCGGCTTTACCTAATATTATTTAAAATTTGCGATCATTTGATGATATAACGGCTTACAAGCGTTATATATATATAAAAGATCTTAAAATATGATACAGATTGAATAAACTGATAGATATACATACATAAATATAATATACATATTGAGGCTATTTCAGTTAAAATATTTTCTGATACGTTTTTTTAAAATAATTTGCAGAAATAAATTTTAACAGTACTCATGAAATATGGTCACATGATGACCGCTATTAATTTAAATTAATTGGTAATTAAATGTGGCTTTTAATTGCCGTTTATATATTAGTTATATTATAAAATCCAAGTAAGCGTTATAATAACCTTAAAAGACATTTACGTCTCCAATATTAACTCACGGAAAATATTACAAACAAAAAGTGAAACTTGTTTAAATAAAAAAAAAAAATCAAATAAAATATCAAACTATCTAATTTCTAAATAAAGTATTTAATTTATAAGACTTAATCATTTTTAAATAAAAAGGAAAAATTTAAAACATAAAAAAGAAATGAAAATTTAAAGAAAGAGATTATATATATATTCTGTTAAAGTTGTATAAACATTACAAATCTATACTTTGGGGCTTAAAATAAATAGATTGAAAATTACATTTTTAAATTGTTGGCTTATTGAAATAAGGCGTTTACCTTATTACCAATCAGCAAACGGTCCATTCTTTACAGTAGGCTTGATTAAAGCTAGTTTTCATCTTGTTAGATTTTCTGGACACAATTCATTAGTACCGGGCTTGATGTTATGGCCTTGCATAGCATGATGATGCCTTGCTGACAGATTTGGGACGAACGATCTATTTTTTTTTCACCCCGTCATTTTGGAAATTTTCTCGCAAATAGAATGGGACTCTTCACTAATTAAGCTAAATAAAATAAATCAATTTTTAAATGTTTTGAGGGCTATTTATTTAATCCCAAAATTATCTATCGGATTCATCTAACTTTGGCAACTACCAATTGCATTTTCTCTAGGTGTTTCTCTGTGGTTAGTGTTGATGATGATTTCCTGCTATTGGCTGGCCCATATCAAGATGGCAAATCCAAACTTCCCCAAGGCTATTAAAAGAAATAAAGAAAACACAAAACATAGCAAAATTTTTAATTAAATTGTTATAATGAGTCCTGGAAGCCCTAATCTCAATTTACAATCTACAGCTTATTTAATTGGATTGGAGATTAGCAAAGAATTTAATCAACAACAACAAAAACAACAAACTTTAATCATGAAATTCTTAGAATTTTGTTATACTTTATAATTTACAATAGACTGATAAATATAAATGTTACAAACTGAAATAATTAGTACAAAATTTTAACAAAACTATTTGAACTATATGTAACACTTATATGTTTAATAATTTACTTTTAAATTTGTAATATTCAAGTTTAGAAATTAAAATAAATAAATTTCTAAAATATTAGAAAATAATCAACCGGTTAGTTTTACATACAATAATTTAAAGCATAATTGTAATGATAAAATATTAGATAAATTTTCACATGAATACAAATTACAAATACATATTATATAACAACAAAGATTATTTCATGTGCATGTATGTGCACTCATGTATGTACATCGTGAAACAAATCTAAAACAAATATAATATTAGATTATGACATTAGTATCATAGATTGCCTAATGCTTGAGACAGTGAGCCATGAGCCATAGAATGGGTTCAAACTCCATACCAGTGCTGCTACCATTGGCTTTAAATGAAGTGGAAATATGAATGAGATATTTACAGCTTCAGATGCTTCTGATTTTTTTTTTTAATGATATGGCTTGAATTATGTTATTAAGATTTCATGAAGTCCACTGATTGCAAAAGTTGTCCTTATCTGATATAGATCACGATGCTCTATACTTGTTAAAATATGAAGTTTTGTTAAGGAAGTGTTAAAGAAAATAAAGAATTATTAAATCAGGTATCACTATATCAGTAGTTTAGATGAATGATTGAATAATATGATGTTTAAAGAAGTTTCATTTAATGAGGAATTAAGAAGAGTTGGAAATTGTAATAATAAAAAGTAAGGATAATGAGATGTTCGAATTCCTTTAATATTGAATGATATCAGTCTTGTGCAGAGACCTGAGTTTCTACCGCTTTGAGATTCCCATTTTCAAGCATTTAATAATTGATAAGTTTTAAGTTGGATAAAACCATTAAGAAGAAAGTTTTAGTTTAGAAGATGAAAAAAAGTGTTGAAGATAAATGTCTCTAAACCAAAATAAGGTTAAAAGAAGATTTTTTAATTATGGTAATGAAAGAAATGATTGATTTGTGGGGAGTTAAAATGAACAGTTTACATAAAATATATAATCATACGTGTTGTCAAAGAAAGATAAAAGAATGTGCGAAGTCGAAATGAAAAGAAACTGAAATAAAATTATTTTTACTATTTAATAAATTATCTATGTTGTGTTCGTGTGAATGATAATAATAAAAGAAAACATGAAACTGAAGATGCATTTTTGAAAATGATATCAATAAAAAGCAAGATTGATATTTCTATTGTTACAAAATGATAATTTTTTTTGATTAAACAGTTTCAAATGGGCATTAATATAGATATCAATGATCCTAAAAAAATTTATTTAATACTGATAAAGAAAAGATAAATTATATATATTAGTGAGTGTAAGTGTTAATGTAAAAAAAAGGTGATGTATTAATTTAAAAATATAATAACTAACTGTAGAGATAAAAACAGAATTTTAAAAATAAAAATAGTAAATTTATCATAGTAGGCAATAGTAATTACAATGTTAAATTTCACAAATCATTGAATTATAACAAAAAATAGTTATGCTACTATCAAGGTAGATAGTTTTAAAATGATCAGGATTTACCAATCACATATGATATCAGATCAATTATCTATTGATCTTATAATTAAAAAGCCTTTTAGCATTTTTCTAAATTAACTGAATATAACTCTGTGACGAGGTCATTTACATTCTTAATCTAATGGAAATTACAGCCACTTTTTACTCTCATTACATTTTTGCAGAATATTTGAAAGGACTACATAAAAATGAATCTAGTTAATATTTTTAATTTTACACAAATATTTTCTACAAAAAGTTTTGTATCAATAGAATATGATTTAAAAATATAACTTAAAATATGCTCTAAAAGTGATGAGTAGTTAGTGTACATATTGTGAATTAAAAAATTCAAATTTTATAATAGTGCACATGCCCCTTCCTCCTCCTTCAAGAAGGAAATCTTTGTAAAATTGGCTAGTGTTCAGTTGCAATTAATGTGAGTCAATGACTGGCATTCAACTTTCGTAATTTCATCTAACATATGGAAATTTGCCATTAAATCATTACCATGGAAAATTATAGTTGATCTATATTGTTATATTTTAAAGGTTAGCATTATTTTTTCATTTTAATAATGTAGTCAAGGTTACTGCTAAATTTACTGTAGAAAAATTTAAGTCATGAATTTTGGTCAACTTGAGCATTACTATGATCACAAATAATCATCAAATATAAGATTAAAATGACTTAGAAAAAATATGAAAAACTATATGAAAGAGATGAAATTGAAGCTTCTCTAAGCAAAGAAATGCACCTTGCAGCATTAAACAATATTTTTGGTAATTAGTAACTTCTTGAGAAACTAATTTGTGAAAAACATTTGGTTATGATCATTATCAATTTTATTTTGATTCATATATCATCATTTTCAACTATTATTGCCACAACAGGATGAAGGTCTCTCGTAACTTCATTCCATGTTCTCTGATTTCTAGCCTCTTCTCAACATTACGCCAGCGTACTTAACTTATATCATCTATCCATTTCACATGTTGTCTCTAGGTTTTTACAATCTCTTGGAATCCAGTTTAAGATTTCTATTACCAATTTATTATCATCTCTTCTAATAATATGTCTAGCCAACTCCATTTCAGTCTCTTAATTCCTTCAATGATGTCATTAACACGTTTGTTCTCTCACCCATGTATTCGTTTTCTATCTTTTCTTGTTAATCCTAACATAAATCTCTTCATATTTCGATGAGGGGTCTGAAGTCTATGTATTATTCTTCTGATAAGTGTCCAAATCTTGAATCCGTACTTAAGAATTGGTAACACAATTATTAAAAGCCTTCCTTTCCAATCACATAAATATATTTATTTTTAATATTAAATTATTTCTATCAAAAGCACTCCAGCCAAATTTAATTCTATGATTAATTTCATCTATTACAATTTCTTCTGTAGTAATAATCTGATCAAGATATTTGTAATTGTTAACTTCTAACTCATCATTATCAATTTTTCTTTTTTCTTTTGATAAAATCCCTTGAACATTACTATAGTTTTTTTAATATTTACCTGTAATCCTATTTTCTTACTTTCATCTAATAACTCTTGCAATATTTCCTGAATCTCTAAAGCATTATTTGCAAAAACAACTATATCATTGTAAAATCTAGGTGACTTTAATAATCTCCATTTATTTTTATTCCCTTAGCTTCCCAACTTAATCCATAAAAAAATTGCTGTAAAAAGTTTTGGAGATATATATATATATCATATTTATCAGCATTTTTTGCCCCAATATCTTGTTTCACTAAAATAAAATGTCCAGCTTAAAGAACATAGAAAACTAAAGGGAAATATCCAGTCAAATATTGACTATAGCACAGATTCCAAAACTAAAAATGAAATTGAAGAAAATTTAAAATAAAAGGATTTGTTTCTTTGAAATTAATGATTGCAAACTATTTCTTTCACTTTTTTTTTTGTCCATAAACTTTTCCAGCATTCTCCAAATTGCTGTTCAAAGATAGCTAAACTTGCAATCTTTTACAGAATTTATGAATCCTCATTTTTAACATAATAATATATTAATAAATTGCTACATAAAACTCAAACTAATAATTGCTATTTTTTACTTGAAAAGTGAAAAATTAATTGAGGTTTATTATGTGTCTCCAATAAATGATCTTAATATATAGAGCCACGGGAGTGTGACTTTTTTAAAAATAGTTGCTGATCAATTTTAGCTAATGAGATTAAAGTGTATTATTTAATTATAGTATTTATGATTTTTTGCTTGTAGTGCAACCATACCATTGTACACTATCGATAAATTCTTCTTTTTTTTTTTGGTTTAGTATTTAAAATTGAAAGTGCAAGCTCAACAAAGCAAGTGAATAGATGTTTTAAAAATAGGCTTTCAATCCGCTTCAAGGTTATTATTACATCATTCTTAATCCACATTGTTAAAACACAATTACCCAATCATTTTTATCACCTTTTGCTGTAGCTAAATATATGCACAACTGTACTATAGTAAGTAAATAATTTTTTGATATTTATTCACAAATTCTTATTAAGGAAATCACACCAGAGTTTTCTGTTGATACATTTTTTTCTCCATCTCTTTGGATCAATTAATAAAAATTACTGCAAAATATTAATCATCTTGTTTACCAATTTTGAGATTTTAATTCCATTATGAAATTTATGGAATTGATTTTGTTAAATTTTGAGATATACAAATTTATGTTTCTACAAATTTTTTATTCAATGGACCTTTTCTATTACAATAATTTTTTTTTTATATTTTAAGCTTTGCTTAGGAATTATACACTACTCTCCATTATTAAAATGGGCTGTTTTCTCATCCCTGGTGTTCGCCTCGAGATGTCGCTATTTCTAGGTCAATTCCTAGAAATATACCGTTTCACCAGCATTCACCCAACAAAAGAGGAAATTTTCTACGTTAAAACACAAAAAAAAGAGTCCTCACGTTATGTTGGGCGGCGACAGAAGCCAACACAAAGAGACTTCTTTCTATGATAAAACACAGAAAGAGTTACTGACAGCTGCCGGTTATGGCCTTTTTTCTATGCTAAAAGCAAAGAGAAATCCCTTTATTGGCTTCCGGTAGTTGATTTTGTTATTCATTTTCTCGTAATAGGAGAATATCTATTTTCTCTGTAGTTTCGTGTGAGAGTGTGTGTATTTGAGCTAGTCATAGTTTTTTAAAATTTGATTAGACATATTTTTTTTTTAATGTGCTGTAACTTAGTTTAGTGTTGTAAGTTTATTAATAATGAAGTGAAGCTTCCATGAGGAATGTGTAACCCTCAAAAAGTTATTTGAAAGGGTACATGACAGCGGTTATTTGACAATCACGCGACAGATAATGCTCTTGCGAGAATTCGTTCAAGAACAAGTAAGATGGCCACCGCCACCTCTAACTCGGGAGTATTTGAAGCGGTGTGAATTGCCATCAACTGAAGCCAGCGCTGTGGCATATTTGCAAATAAAAATATCCAGTTGAAACAGAAAATGTGTCTTTGTGATGAGGAAATGTGAATTGATGCTAATAAAGATCTGTTATGTCCGCCAGTTATAATACTGGCGAACAATCTATGCAGTAAGAAACCTTGCCCTGCCTATATATATATACATACAATAATTATAATCACGGAGACTAACGCCGATAGAATAAGAAAAGCAGATTTAATTACAATACACTAATATATACATATTTACACGAATACATTAAAACAATCATTATACATTTATATCAACAAAGCTGAAGATATACCAAAATAATAAGAATAAAGGTCTCTGTGACCTACTTTATAGTCCCTATATGCTGACTCTTGGATGTTCGGAGGCCAGCAGTCTGCTCTGGGGCTACCGTGCTAAGTAAGCGACGTTCAGCGCCTTTCACAGTTCATTTGCATCGGTAGAATTCCCAGTTTGTAAGTGCCTGATGCTTTACACTTTCACTCATTTTCTGGATTTGATTGGTCAAATCTTGTCCGTCCATCCTGGTCGGATCAATCCCTCCCAGTTGACTTGCAGAAGCAGATTTAGACTTACGTTTTACTTTGATTGATTACCCCTTTTGCAGCCGATTACTTTTTAAATTATTCATCTTGTTTATCTGCAAAGTTCCTTCATTAATTAACCTTCCTATCTAAAAGAATTTGTTTTTTTTTTTTGCTGTTTTACAAAATAACACAGCTATTAAAGTCTAAGATGATTTTAAATTAAGAAGTATTTTTATCTTCACGTATATATATAACTTGCGTATATATATGCGACAAATTATACACGTACATACGATTAAATATTAAATCCCCATTTACAACATTTACTATTATTATTTTGTGTGTATTTTAATTATACAACTACATAACAATACTTCCCCCAAGTTCGAAGATTATTTGTTAGTCTTTGAACTTAACATAGAATCATTTAAATATTTGGGAGGGTTTCTTTTCCTTTTTAGTTGTTGCCGTGAATTATTTTCCATTTGTAGTGATGTATGTGTATAATTAAAACACACACAAAATAATAATAGTAAATATTGTATAAATTACATTACTTTTTATAGATTTATAATTACGTATTACTTTTTAATAAAAATTATTTATTTACTCTTGAAAAAAATACCGTAACTTTAAAAAGACACACATAAATTTAAAAAAAATTAGAAAAACACCATAACTTTAAAGACACGCACACAAACTAAAAAAAAAGATTAATAAACATTTACAAAAATGAAAGACTAACATCATATAATAGTATTAGTTACTATAATATTTTATTACAAATCTAAATCAGATCTTTTTATATCAAATCAATCACAGGTCCGGCCCGGAATCGTTATATGTATATGTTTTTGATTAGCATCAACGCCATCCCGTGGCGAACACCAGGGATGAGAAAATTACCTTAAAATGATTTAGAATATACTTTTTTCAAAGATAATGGCTCTAATTTATTAACTAAAATGCCTTTTACTGAAGAAAGTTTTTGGGTCTTAATTATACTAATTTTGTTATGCCAAAAAAATTTCAATATAGAAACATCCATTTAATAAAATATTTTCTTCTTTTAATTTGAATATGACAATAATCAGAATGAAAAACTATTTACGAAAGTTTAAAATTTAATAAAAATATCTAAGCATTGCTTTTGACCAAGTCAATCATAACAGAACAATAAAATATATACATTAAATTAAATATGCCATTTACATGATAATGTAATGCATGAGTCAGTCTTGTTTATTGTGTTGATATCATTTGCTATAAACCATGTCTGTTTACATTTTCTTTTTTGATCATCACATTCAGTACAAACAACATTGATACTAATAGGATCAAATATTTTATTTATATCTGTTTCTTCTTATGATTTTTTTATTTTTAAAATATGTGATTGTAAAATGGGTATAGTAATGGGCTGAAAGCAATAATGTTTGTCTGTTGGCTGGACAGGATCATTGAATTTGTGAGAGGTGATAATTTATTAAAATATGGTAATTATTGAAGATGAGTAAAGGTAGTTGTAAGTAATGACCAATGATTGGGCTATATTTTCATTGAGATTATATAAAGTTTTCATTTCCCATGGAAATAATAATTGGACATAATTTTGATCTTATTAATATTGATGTTGTTTGTACTAAATGTAATGATCAAAAAAGAAAATATAAAGAGGCATGGTTTATAGCAAATAATATCAACACAATAAACAAGAAAAACTTGTGCATTGCATTACCACATAAATGGCACATTTAATTTTGATATATTGAGACAATTGTGTATATAAAGTTGAAAGGAAAAGTAGAAATAAACAACTAAAAAAATTTTTGTAGATATTTTCTACATTATACTGGAATAATAGTTAAGGATTAAATAATTTTGAAGTTAAAATTTTTTTATATTATAAATTAAACATTTAAAAATGTCTGATTAATATTTTACTCTGATTCTGAAATTAAAACAAGCATGTTTTTATGGTACAATAGATATACTGATAATTATAAAATTCCACTCAATTTTGATTAGATTAATTTTTTTAAATTAAAGCTTTTGTAACATGTTTGATAATGATCCTACAAAGTTGTTTTTGAAAGGATTAATGTGAATTGAAAAAGAGTCATTCTATAAAAAGATTAAGAAGTTTTTTAAAGGTTTTAAATTATGACAGAGACTATGAAGTTATAATCGAAGGCAAGAGACTGCAAGTCAACCATTGCTAGTTCACAATGGTAGAGTTTTGATTCACATGGAAACCAAGCCAGCTTTTCTGTGGTTCATTAACCCATATATATTGTGTACTAGCCAATATGCCTGAAGTCTATCAAATTCTAGACTAAATGGAGCTGACGGTATGTATGTGAACAGTTATTGGATCATATCTTTCCTGAAGATGACAAGCCAGTCTACTGTTTCAAAAGGGACTAGCTTACCCAGAGATTCCATCAGCTTACTGAAGAATTAATTTATACATATACTGTTTTATTTATATACAGAAAGGCACAGATAAAGGTATTATGCCATATATATAAAGTACAGCTAGTGAGTTATTCTACATAATTTCTTTAGTGAAGAAAACAGTTGTAATTTTTAAATTACAAATTTTTTTAAGTAAATAACTTTATTGAACAGACAATAAGATGTGTTTCCAGTACATTTTATTAACAAAAGAAAACTCCAAAAAAAAAAAAAACTTGCTGGAGTATGTTTAAAAATGTTTATAATTAATAAAGAGTAACCTGTTAAAAAAGAAAAATAAATCTTGTGAAGAACTATCAAAGAATTAATATTATTTTTTTTTTAAAAAAGTAAAAAAAAACTTTTTTTACCATTAGATAATGAATGAATTAATAACTTTGATTCATTCTATTTTTTTATACATATACACATATACATGTGCATTTATGTATTATTAAAAACAAATTGAATTTTTTTATATAAATTATGACAATTCGAACATGTTAATTTAAATTATTATACAGCATATCTGAGTACTTATATATGTTAAGTTAGTCTTTAATTATATATTATCAAAAATTAATTTCATTTATAGGGTTTATGACAATTCAAATATGTTCCTAAATTATGTTGCATGTCTGTGTGCTTATATATAAGTGTGTTGTATGTAAACCTATTGGAACGTATGTAAATTACAGTGTAATAGTGGATTTCTTTTTAGAAGGTTTAATTTATATTTATAGCCTACTCAGCAGACCTTTATTTTAATTGTTATTAATAAATTGATATTTCATTGTTAAAATTACTCCAGTGAATTTAAATAATCCTAGAATAGATTTAAAACATATATTAGGATTATATTTCTTGCTCATAGCAAGTTATATAAAAAGGGTTTATATTTCGTGTTTATGGATATCCAGTTAATCATGATTCTGAATTGGGACAAAGGGGATATCTTTTGGAAGTCCATGTATTACATTCTATTTATTTTAGTAGTTATTAGAAATTAAGTTTATAGTTAACCAGTACATTAAAGGTACTAAGTGCCAGAACATTGATGATGATCAGCATATTTTAGTATCCCAGCATTATTGTTTTTATTGTTATATATTCTGATAGATTAGCATTTAAGTTTATGCATCCAAATTAACGTTTAAATAATCTCCCCCAAGCTAGCAAGAGCTAAATAATTAGCCTGGTGTATATTAGATTCATTCAAATCCAGTCACAAGATTGACCGTTGATTTTATTGTTGTTCATTCATAATGATGAGTGATTATTATTTTTGTGTAATAACTTGTAGTTAATTATAATTAGTTCTGTGCTAATCTCTCATGTTCATTCCTTTTATATTTAATTTTATATTTTGTTTATGTGGGGATGATGATGATTTTCCATCATCTCAGGTTCACCCCTGTCACTTCGTACTGGTACAATATATATTTTATTTATATATTTCATTGTAGTTCTATGATTTTGACTAACCTGGTCGAAAACAATGCTTAGATATTATTTTTATTAAATTTTAAACTTTCCTGAATAGCTTTCCTTTACTATTATCATTGTAGAAATACCCAAATTAATTAGTTAGTAACGATGAAAGCATATGTTCCTGATATCAATGTATTATAACTTTATTATTGTTTCTTATAGCATCTTAAAACTGTATTTTGTAAAACCGATAGTAGTTGCATATCCACTAACAATGCATTAAATAATGTATCATAACTAGAATGTAATTATAGTCATCATAAATATATTGCTCTGTGAGGTTTAATACAATGTTATGATTTGTGGTTTAGGAGCTAAAAATCCACAGATTGTAGCTATTTTTTTTCATTTCTGATGCTCAAAAGCTTTATAACTTTCTGGCTAACATCCATTCGATTATTTAATAGTATATTTGTAGTGAATATCTGGATTAATTTCTCTTATGTTTTTATTTGTTTTTATTTTCTTTAATATTTTGTCTATGGACTTTATCTATTTGTTTAATATTTATAGAGAAGCTAGTCAATCTTTAATTTGTGTATTGCATATAATTTGTGTAAAATATAATAAAAACAAATACAATAATTATATCTTTTTTTTTATTCTTGAAGCTGTGATTGCTTGCAGTTGTTATTAACAGAGCTAACAAAAGTTGGATTACTAACTGAAAATCAAGTAAAAAAACTTTTATCTGTAAGGTATATTATCATTATCTTTTTAATTTATTTATATCTTATTTTTTATTTTGTGTTATTATTATATTTATTTATATTTGAATTGTTATTTTTTTTAAGTGTTGTAGATTTTTTAAATACAAATCCAGTAATTGTAATATATTTATTTTTTAAAGCACACATATATACATAAGGGTGCGTGCATGCAAAAATCACAAGTTATTTGAGATAAATAAACAACTTTATTTATAAGAAAATACAAGATATGGAATAAGAGCCTATGCTCTTATTGTGAAAATAAATTTGGGGGTGGAAGTTTATATTTATGACCAGTGTGGGTCTGTTTTATAATAAATGCTTTAAGCAATGTTTGCAATGCTATTTAAATTTTTGAATATGAAGTGTTGATGAGAAATATTTGAATTTAAAAAAAAAGAGCTCGGAAAATCAGAGTCTTACTTGCTGAGTAATTTTTTTTTTTCTGCAATTGATATATTTTTTAAAAAAGTATAATAATAAAATTTTATTGCATCTTTTGATGAACATAATTGTGTTAATTGAAAAACAATATTTGGATCTTTTTTTTTTTATTAACTTACATTGTAGTTATATTAATAGTTATTTTCTCAACTTTTTTTCAAGAAAAATTAATTGATAAAATGTACTAGATAACATAGCAAATCCTAGTCTCTTTTGAAATGACTAAATAATAATCCAGTTTGAAATTTTCATTCATCTTTAAATTTAAATTATTATCTTTGCAAATTTAAGCCTATTATGAAGAAGATACGTTAATTATAATATAAGAAATTTAAAATGAATTAGTTTTCATTTGTTTGTTTTTTTAAAAAAAAATAGATATAAGAACTAAATAACAACAAAAAAAAGCTTCAGTTAAAATATAAATTGTTTTTGATCATAAAGACATTGAAGAAAAAAAAACAGACAAATAAATACTACATCATTAAATAAATAGACAATTGTAAATTAGAAAGAAAATTTTTATTAGAAAAAATTTGTTTTAATGATTATAATTGATGTTTTAATGAAACTTAATTGATTAAAGAACCAGAACCGCATGGAACAAATCAACCACTTTTTAACAAATTTAATAGTAAAATTAATTCAAATGATTTAAATTTTTAATAAAATTGGTTGAATTATTTTATACTGTCTTAATTATTTAAAGAATATTAAATTAATTCAAAAGAAGGACAATATGATTTGGCTAAAACATCAATTGTAATTATAAAATTAATATTTTTCTAGTAAAAGTGACGAAAAAAAAGGATGCAGGAGGTTTCTTTTATACTTTATGATTATTTATTAATGAAAAAAAAAAACAAAATAATATTATGGAGATTTTTTTCTGGTAAATGTGGTTTTACAATTTATAAATAAATAAATAAGCTAGAAATATTGGGGGTGGGGATGGTGGAAGTAATACAATTGGAAAAATATAAAAAGCAACTTTAAATAAATAAATAATGTGTATATAATTTTTGTTATAATGAAATTCATAACTCCTCAATGAATGAATGAAAGAGACTATTGAACAAAGTATTCAATTTGAATCAAATTTATAGAATTTTGAAATTTTTTTAGTGAAAAATAAATTTAGAGATATGTGTTTAACCAAGTAAACTAAAAAAATTTAAATTGAAAAAATTTGAAATTAGGAATTTAGAAATCTATTTAGTATTAATAATCTAAGAAAATTGCAAATAATTAAAGGTGTCACTAATATTAAAATGTATTGAAAAGTGATTAAGTATAATAATATAGAGAATTTTCTTGCTTCAATCATTAAGAAAAGACAAGTTATAGTTCATGCATGTCTTTAGCCTTTTTTTCATTTTGTCTATTATAGAAATAAATAAATAATGATTTACATAATCATTGCATCTGAAATATATGTTAATACTCTTCCTAATAAATTAAATACTGATGTGTGTTATATAAAATTGATTTAGTGTTTTTATTTCAGACATGGACAGTGGTTTGCTTAAATTGCAAACAAAAAACTATAGTGAATATTTATGCTTTATAAATTTCATTTCTTTGCCATGGATCTTTCCATCCATCCCTATAAAAAGACTAATCTATTTTTTTACTTTAGCCCATAGAATGATGTAAAACATTTATTTTAAATCTAGTGACAAATATTAGTAATTTAATGTTTAATTCTCAAGAACTACTAATAAATTCTCATTGAATCATTGGCAAGTTTTTATGTGTAAATTATTTATAATGCAATTTTATCTTGGAAAAAGTTGTAACAGCCTCACTAGTTAGACAATTCTGATTGTAAGAATCTCTTCTTTATATTCAAAATAAAGATTTTATAAAAATTATAATACAATTAATCCTAACTTTTAAATACAAATTTTTAAACTAACACTTTACTTGAAAATCCATTGTAATGAAATCATGTAATTCAAATTCAATTTTATACTAAGTCAGTGTGATATGATATTTTTTATGTTGTTATGCAAAAAAATATTAGACATTATTTAAACATTATTTTTATTATATTTATAAAAAATTTCCAATTTCTTATCCTAAATTTCTCATAGATTTGGAAGCATATTTCAATAAATATGCTTCAAATAAATATTTAGTTAAAAAATTATTGAGTTATTTTTCAAACAAGCTATCATTCAGGACCAAAGGTGTGACTTTTTCTCTTTATGCATACTGAGAATTGATTGAAGTTCATTCATAAAACATTTAATTAAGAATCGACAGAAAAAGTATGAGCCAGAAGAAAAGTTAAACATTGATTGGATTATATAATATTGGAGAATATTAAAGCTACAAAGAATCAACATTTATTATTACATTACTGTATTAGATTTTTTTCCCTATCAAAATCAGTATCTAATCTTGTTTATTGATTGAGAATTTTAACTATAATAATGCAATGTATATATTTTGAGAAGTGTGTTATTTCACATATTATGTGCAAAATGTAAATTGTTAAATTATTACTGCATGATATATAATCAATTCATATGAATTTGTAAATACTTACATATGTTTAATTATCAAAGTACAATATTGAGATATAAATTGATTATTGCTTAAGTGATAAGATTTGAAATATTAAAACTCCTACAATTATCTAAGAGAGACACAAACTAAAACGCATTAACCTAATTGGCTAATATTTTATTAAACCTGTTATGCATATCTTTTGAAATTTTTATAATGATTATACATATAAAGGGTATATTTTGTAGATAAATTTATATAAAATTTATAATATGATTATATTAATGTTTTCATTGAATTGATAATAAATATTATTTTAAAAACATGTTATACATGTATTACAACTAACACATGGAATATGACTGAATATCTATCCAATCAAAAAAAATTTTTTTACTGTGAAAGGAAGGGGGAATTCTACATGAATGATATAAAAATGATAATTGTTTTGATTAATGGGTTTTAAAAAATATTTTCCAAGAGGAAGTAATTTAACTTGTTTGTTAATACAGTCTGATTTCTTAAGATTTTTAATACCCTCTGATTTTTTTTTTTTTTTTGATGAGTGTCATATCTGGAAATGATACCAGTATTATAAAATTTATATTTTGATTGGTATAAAAGAAGAAAATGGATAATGATGAATGCTGCTGTATCATGTTAGCATGTTCATTTCTTCTAAGCCTGATATAATATTTGCACATTGGATTTTATAAACTCCTTTTTCTGAAAAGGATTGAATCCTTTGGTTTGGATAGAATGCTGCTAATTTTCTGATTAGTAATATATGGAGCATTTCAAAATATATTCTAAAATCTTTAGTTCTTTTTATATAAAGAACCCAAACTCTAGCCACTTTTTTTTCTTTTCATTATTTTTTTTTTATATATTATTATCATTATTTTTGGTGTGGGCTAAGACCTCATTATGATTCTTAGATATATTGTATACATTTTTTTTTAGGAAATATTTCTCTGCATGGTTTATAACTCTTATCAAAAGAGTTTGGTATAGAAAAAAATCACTTGAATGATGATGAGATAAAAATCTGTATTTTTTCTGAAAATTAAAATTGATAAATAGTCATTTGGTTTTTGGATGATGAATATATTAAAGAAGGGTAAAGTATCTGATGGGAAACTTACTTTTCTCAGTATACTCATAACATATTTTTCAGAAAATATAATATCAATGAAATATACATTTAACTCGCAACAACTAGCTGCTATAAATTTTCATTTGCCTTGATTTCATAGAATTTTATTAATTGGACAGTTGTCTGTCTCAGTACTTTCCTAATTATGTCTATTTTGCAAAAATCAAATTAGTTTGAATTTAGTTCACATAGTATAAGCTTTATGCCCCTTTCTTTATTTGGGTTTAGCAGTATCTAATGTTGCACATATTCTAAACATAAGTAAATTTTCTCTGTTTTTTTGCTAATTATGGCTATTTTTTTCTACTTTTTTAGACAAATATTATCTAAACTCCAAATATATAAATTATACTTTATTCTAATATTATAATACTTATTATAAATAATGCTTACAATAATAAAAAGCAAATTTATTTTATTATAATAACTGATTATAAGAAAGCAATCAGCTGATTCTAGTTAGAAGTTAATCTAAACAAATGTAATATTTCTCAATTTTCGTTAATTTTTTTAAATTTTTTATAAACATATAATGTTTATTGTAAATAATGCTTATTATGAAAAAGATCAAATTTGGAATGATATAAAACAAATATTTTTAGGAGCAGTATAAGATACTGCTTGTAGCATTTATGTTATAAAATCATGTTAGAGCTGTTTCAGATTAAGATTTTTTACTTCTTCATCACTCTAACTCAGATTTTTTCTGTAGCAAAAATTTTTTATTAGTGCTTTAATCTTTGCAGGTAAGTCCTTTCTAGAGGAAAAAATAAATATATTTAGTACTTTGATTGCTATAAACAACAGAATCATAAGTAAAACATTTGCCCAATTCCAAAACAATGAAAACAGAAAGAAAACAAATATCAGATATATTCTAAAGCATGATAACATTTTTTCTTGAGGCACAGGGAATATATGAAATTCCTTGCGGACTTTGTGGAACTTTTCTGTAGGTATGAATAATAGTTACATTAATGATAGGAGAGACAAACATGCTCACATGATAAACTAACATTCATCATCATCTTCAGTGCTATCCCTCCATGTTATGGATATTGGTCACAATATATTTCTTTAAACCAAGATCCTCTCCAAATATGACATCATCATAGAAAAATCAGAAAGTCTATAGATGATATATCTAAGTTACTTTCCATTTGGAATTTTTTTTTCTAAAGACCATTAAATAAAACAACTGCAAATATTTAATATCAAAATTATTCATTTACTATTATTCACTCTTCACATCTTTAAAAATATATTGACTGGATAAATATGTAATCTTGTTCTATGTATTGCTAAAATCATTTCTACTATGATTTTTTAAATATTTTTTATCCTTATGATTGCAAGTGTTAATTAGCCAAAATGTCATGGCAAAATATTATTGTTAATTACACATGAATAATCTCTGAAAATATATCTATTACTATGATAGTCTTTGTTTAACATATGCAGTAGAGTGATGAATTACGCTGTATCTAGCTAAACAAACAAAAATATAAGTAATCAAAAAAAAAAAACCATTAAAATTTTGAAAATTTTACTATACTCTAGCATTCTTTTCTTTTTTTTTTTTTTCTGAGCATATTTAAAAAAAAAATTTTTTTTATAAAAAAAACATGTTTACAGTACACTTACAAACAGTTTTCTGTCCCAGAATACCATATACAATTATGTTTATTAATAAAAATTTGGTAAAAGCACATAAATTTTATTATTATTATTATTATTATTATCCTTTGCATTTTGCATAATAAAATATTTTTTGATCATTAAGGATAAAAATTTTACAAAATATTAGAACATATTAAAAGTTAATAATAATTTAGAATATCAAAACAATTAAAAAAATCTTAATTTTTTAATCGCAAGACCACTATTATGTTTCTATAAGAGAAAAAAGTTAATGGAAAAAAAAAATATATAACCCAAAGCATATTTAATGATAACACAAGCCAATGTTTCACTATTTATTTTATTTTAGAAATAAAAATATGGTAGTATGTTTTTTTTTTTTTTCTTATTGCTTCAATGAATTCATGAATGAACACACATAAAATATATGTAAATGAGTCCCCTCAATTTATTATTAATAACTATTTTATTATTTTTTAAAAAGTTTGTTTATATTTTAATCTTAATTTATATATGCATATTATACATATAAAAAGAATCTATGTTATGTAGTATATGTGCATGTTGAAAAATACTATACACTTGCAGTTTGATAAACAGTATGTATTCTAATCTAATCAATGTTTATCACAAAACATGATCAGTTATATACTATATACAATTATATGGAGAAAGAAGTGTTTGAAACAAAATATAGTGTAATTTGCAGCTCCACTACATATATAATAAAAATGTATGTGTATATCTCTAAATATCTAACATAAAATGAGTCTCTTTTAACACTTATAACTCAGGGAGTAGTTTATCAGTTTTGATGAGGTAGAGCAAAGGTTCAAGTCTATTAAAATTTCCCCACCTTATCAGCAGGGATAGCCTAGGGCCATCATTCTGCCTAGCTCTACAAATAACAAAAGAAATTTAGCATACCTTCTATATTTATTTATGTGCATGATTCATATTTATTTTTAAAAATAATATTAGATGAAAATAAACAATTCAGATTTACCATGGGATTAGATGATAAAAAGTCAACAAAGTCGAACAACAGTCAGTATTGATTGTTTATGAGCTGAAAAAATGAAAGCCTTCAAACAATAGCTGTGGACAAATAATTATTTTTATTTTGGATATTTGACCATTGTATATACATTGTATCTGCTCACATCATGCATATAATTGTGGAAATGTAATTCTAGAGAGATCGTACTTTTGAATTGAAGTTAAAGTTTACTTGTAACCAAATTAAATGAACATGTTTTTAGTGAGTAGTGTATTAAAATTTTATAATACTTATAAAATATTAAACCATGGATTAAAAGTTTATTTACTTTTATTATTTGAGGAAATTTAATATAAAATATTTACATATCATATTTTTTATTTACCTCAATTATTCAAACAATCTGTACACATCTCAACATATATAATCTGATTTTTTGCTGTATAAATCAGAAAGGAATATATCACTTTCAATGGGGTTTTTTCCCCCACATATAACTAAGACAGCAAGCACATCAACTTGATATACAACAAATGAATAAAATGTCAGTTATAATTTGTGTTATAGATTCCAGACATTTCATTCAACTTTATTAAATAGAATATGCTTTTGTTAAGTGTATAAATTTTACTTTTTTTTAATCAGATTTATCTTATATATATGTATTTGAAGATGGGAATTTAGTTTTTATTTATATCTAGAATTTATAATTTTTGTTATATTTTATTTGCAATGGTTATAAAAATATAATAGTAAAATTGTTTGATAAATATTTTTTATATGTAATAATATTTCTGAAATAAACCCCAGGCTTGTTCTTATATATGGGTTAAATTGTTTACCATTGTTAAAAATATATCCATAGTTAAGATAAAATATATATGCATATATATATATATAAAACAATAAACAAAGGCTTTAATCTGAAGTATATAAATTCATAAAGAAGAGTGGAAAGAAAATATAAGCATACACATATACGTAAATACCAGGCAGATTCTGGCAAAAAAGTTATTCGTGCAAATCTTTATATACATTTACATTTTTTAAAACTAAAAGTAGTTTGTCTTATACTGTTGTAGTGAAATTAATTTTGATTGATGATAAACTTTCCTGTGCTCTTAATTTTTGATTAGGAAAATTGCATCAAATTAACTATAAATGAGACTTTTTTTGCTATTGTTTCAAAAGCAAATATCTATGATTACTTTTTGAAGAAATAAAAATTTATTACCTAATATTATTTTTGTAATGAAATTATTTGGTATATTAATTTTCAGAACAAAGAATTGATTTTAAAACAATTATTAAATTAAATGGAAATCATTATATATTTGTCAATTTAAGTGGTAGAAATTGTAGATGACAGTACTGTCTAATATGGAATAGGATTGGATAAGAATCATATGATATCCTAATTTGAGATGTTTGATAAGTTATACATTAAAAAGAATAATATTGTTAATAGCAAAGCATAATTCAAATTATTTATCTTTAATAGATGGATGTCCTATCTGGCATATTTTTGAGAACACACATGCCAACTTATGAATACTTAAAATAAAATTACAATTAATTTATAATAATAATATTTTACAGAAAATTTTGGGATTTTAGATGAGGCATTGCAACTTTAATTGTGTATTATTTTTTCCCCTCGTTCTATATTTCAAATTTTTAAATGGAAGATCATTTTCATTGTTCAATTTCACTTTTTATCCATATTAATTTGCTTGCTTGCACTCAAATGGCATATGAATATGATTTTTTAATTTGATATTTAAAATGTTTTATGAGAAACTTGTAATCTGGTTGCTTGCATTTATTTATATATATATTTGTGTTGATATAGATTTCTTTTATGTATGATACTAATTTGATGCTGTATGCTTTTTATTTCATTAATTTATGCCAACTAACATTTTTTTTATTTTGCAGTCATGAAATTGGTGATGGAAAGACTATATTAACATTGTGTCTTGCTGGTTTCTGAGATTAACCTTTATTTATTTATACCAATATTTATTTGTTTCAAATCAAATAGAAATTTGTGTTTATGTTAAAACTATCTTTGTTCTTATTATCATTTTATTAATTTGTCAGTTATAATTATTAATAGAAAAAAATAGAAACACAAACAACAACAAAAACTAAACATCTTTTTGTGCCCTTTAATTTAGAATATTGTTATTTATTAAATTAAAAAAAGATATTCTGAATTGGTGTAAAAGTTATGTGCAATTATGTTTGCGTTTATATTATATAAATCTACACATAGGCATAAAGTTGCTAAAATTTCTAGTGATACAAAGAGCCTCTTCACTTGCTATCAAGTATATTTCAACATTATCCCCATGGAAGCAGTTTCTAATTGAAATAGGCATTTCGGTGATACCCCATAGAAAGTTGGTCTCTAGTTGCAGCATAGGATTATATTGTTTGTTTTTTAATGACTTATTTTATTACTTATGATTTTTGAGTGGAAATCCATGTACGTAATTGAAACTATTTTGACAAGTAGTACTGACTGCTCTTAAGTCCTCTCTTAAAAGATGTTTATCTGCTTTATTTCTCCTTGTGTATTTTAAATATTTTCTATGCAATCTCAATGCTGTAATCTCATAAAAACAATATAAATTTTTTAAAAAAACTATTATTTAAAAAAGCATAATGTATGAGAAAAGTATATTGCAATCATATTAAAATATTCCAACATAAAAAAAAAATTTCTCTGTTCTGGAATCCATTGCTTTTTTATAATTTTTAATTTTATTTCGTTAATATTTTTGGTTGATTTCTTTATTAGAAAAGATTTTAATGTAAATATTAAAATTTATTATTAATAGTTTTAAATACATTACTTGATCTTGTCAGATGCTATGCTCAAACTATCAAAAAGTTCCAAAAGTGACAGATTGTAGAATGACCTTCAGATTTGAAGGTTAATTATGAATAACAAATAAACAGTACCCAATCAAGAATACTTCTTGCTGTCTTGTAGGATAGATTGTTGATTTATTAAAGACTAGGAATTGTTTTCAATATAAATAGTCTTTTCTGTTTTTTACTTTTCCTTCTTCACTTACTTTAAGTTAGTGTAGGGCCCAGTCACCATTAGCCTCTCGTGCTATCTGTTATCTTCTTATAGTAACTATGATAATGTGATTGTGTGTTTGTGCATTCTCTAATTTCACACACCCATACAGCATTTCTGACTAAGATACATTTATTTATTTATTTTTACTGCAAGCCCTCAAAAATTAAGAAAGCAATGGCAGGGATAGGCTTTAATAGGCTGGAAATCTTTAATTGTGATTTTTTTCTCAAAGTAGTATAATTAGTTTGGAATTGGATTAATAAAAATCTTAATTGGCAAGGATTTTACATTTGAGCAGTTATAATTTGCGATCTCTTTGCCTACCATGGAAGTGGAAGAGATCTAGAAAATGTGATCTAAAATTGGCCTGTCTCACACAGTCTGGCAAGATTATCATTTCTGGTGGATTACTCATTTCAGCAATAGAAATAATATCAGCAATAATGGTAAAGCAGGAAGCACATAAAAATTATAAATCTAATTTTTTTCCTAAATATAGGTATATGGAATGTGCGAACTTGATACAAATTTTTCAAGACCAGAATTGAGAACTGCGCTGGTAGCTAAAGAGTTGTCAAAATTTAACATTGATATAGCTGCTCTTCGTGAAAGTCATATTTGGGACGAAGGAAGTTTAATAGAATAGGTGGATGGCTGCAGGTTTTATTTTGGAAGGGCGGATAAGTTATTAAAAAGAGAATTCACGGTGATGCATTTGCTATAAAGTCTAATTTAATATTTTCTATTCTTAGAATTCCTTATTGTATTAATGAAAATCTAATGCTATTAAAAATTGCTACTAGTGCTCATTTTATTAGTGCCTATGCTCCAATCTTAGATTCTAAGAAAAAACATTTATTCTTTTTTGGATAGCATTATTATAGCAATAGCATTAAAAGATAAAAAAAATTTCTTCTTATAAACATTAATGTACATGTTGATACACATAGTAGAACTTCAACCAAAAGTAGTTGAAAATAATGGTATCGATGCTGTATATTTAAATAGTCTGTTGATATTGAGTTTTTGCACAATACATAGACTGACTATCCCAAATGTTTAGTTAGAAAAATCATGGTAAAGGAACATAGATACATCCAGATTAAAACAGTGGCATTTAATAGATTACATTGTAAAAAGTTTTAATATTTTAAATACAGATAAAGCAATACAAGAAAATAAATTAGAAGGTTTATATTAATAATTAAATTATTGTCATGTGATACTACCATATGTGCAGATAGGAAAACTTTAGTAAGAAAATAAAGTTGACTAATGTCTTTGTCAATAAGGTGTAACAGTGGTTAGTGCTATTAATCAAAATAGTTTTCAGTCATATACATGCTTCTATTCAAAAATCGTAAGCAATTATCTTTCTTTTATGAAAATATTCAGATAATTGTATGTATAATATTTGTACATATTTATATGTATATATATTATAATTATAATAACCTTCATTAATATAAATGTAATAAAGTTTGAGCATATATGTATAAATATGCTTCACAAGGTATAAAATAAGAAACTCTCCCAGTTTTATTTAGTTTAATGCAATTTCGGTGCCGAGCATCATAATCAAATTCAAAGCTTGCTTTATAACAACTATTAATAATATTCGAAATTGCCATAATTGTCATATTTCAATAATTAAATAGTTGGAAACTATTCGATCTTTTGTTAATGACGTAATTGTCGTTAGATCTTTTGTTAATGAGATTATTGTTATATGCCATTAACAAATAGCGTTCAACTATCTAGTTATTGGAATATGTAAATTGAGATGTTGAATATTATTAACAGTTGTTATAAAGCACTTTTTGAAGTTTAATAAGAATAGCTATGATTACGGTGCTTGGCCTGAAAACACATTATGCTAAGTAAAACTGGGAGAGTTTTTTTATTTTATACCTCATAAAATATATGTATATGTGTGCTTGAAGCTTATTATATATATGCACATACAAATATAAATTGTATTGCTGTTTTACCAATTATTGTGTCACATCTATAACTATTAATGAAAGTATTCAGTGGGCTAATATCTAAAATAATCAAGAAAGCTAACCTGCAATAAACAAAATGAATTTAATTTGAAGATTAGTAGGTTTATTGCAATTTTTTATTTAAAAAATAATAATAAAGCAAAACTGAATTTTTAGAAAGTGTCTTTAAATAAAAAAGCTTTTTTCTAAAAAAAATTTCTAATTGCATTTGCCTATATATATATATATATAATAATATTACAAATCGATGTCCGTATTTCTTCAAAATAATATACATAAACTTATAAATAAATATTAGAAAATACAGCAATTAAAAATTTTAAAAAGAACAAAAAATAGAAACATCACTTAGGAGTGCTTTCCACTATCCTCGTAGTCTTTGTCATCAAATACTTTGAAAGGTCAACTTTCCCATAATTCCATGATCTTAACGTTTGCTGCCTGCCTATTGATTAAATCTTGCTTGTATTTATATATTAACTTAGCTTCCTTGATTTTTCTTTTATTATTATTTCTTTCAGTTTGCAATATTTTTACATTATTATAATTGAAATCAAAACCATATATACATGATTTATTATGGTCATAAAAAACGGAAGCTGATAAATTATCCTATATTTAGAATTTTGTTTCATATTTTGTACCCTTTTTAATAACAAGTGCTCTTTTGTTCTTTTCTCCAATGTGTGTACATATACACACACACACATATATAAGGTAGTGTTAATTTGAACATTCAATTTTTAATTACAGTGAGCCATATTAATGCTATTTAAATAGAAATATTGCTTTATTGATAGATTCTTAGTCCTTTTAAAGGTATCAAATGAGGGCGGAACCTGAAACAAAGTTTGCAGAGATTGATCTTTCAATTAGAAGTTTAGAAAATCCTGTAGATGATGCATGAAGATTTAATCTTTTTCAAAATTAATTATATATTATAGCACCGATAAATTGTTTATTTATATACATCTAATATTTATATAATCATTTAGAATTACTGGTAGTAAAAACTATGTTTTATAAAAAATGGTATCAGCTAATTTATATGCAAACTGTTGATGGGAGATTTTTATACATGGATTCAGAGAATGTTTCTATATATAAATATTATCAGTAAGAGTGTTTTTTAGGAATAGATATTACTCTATTGCTATTTATTAATTTAAAGAATAGTGAAAAATTGTTATATAATAGAATAAAAAATGCAGGAAAATTGAATTTGTTGGTGAAAATCACCGAAGCAGTACTTAATGTCTATCTAGTAAGTTTTTATTATAATTCATCTTCAAAAAAGCATTTGCCATTATTTGGTATCTGGTCCACTTTTAATCAGTCAGGTAAACAAAATATCATTTGCATTATTTTTTGAATCTGCTAGGTAATTAATAACATCCATAAAAAAAGTAATACTAAAAGAATTAAAAAAATATTAACAGAAAAAAATGACGGTTAAAAAGTCATAAAATGAAATATAATTAAAATGTCCCATATTAAAAAGATATAAATGTTAAGACATTTATATATTTAACATTATAATTGTACAGAAAAGAGACAATAATTCTAATTATATTAAAAAGAATAAAAGTGAAAAACGTTTTCTAGTGATATTATTTCATCTACTGAATTTTTACTTAAAGATCTATAATTTAGATTTTTTCGCAAACTCTCTGCTGAACATTTTTAGGCAAACAATGTCCATTAAACTCAAACACTAATGTGTGTAATTTTATCCTTTTGGGTCTAATAGAAACAGTATCTCATGTAATGCATTATATCTTAATGGATAGTCATTCAACTTTATATGCATCTGTAATGTTCATTTTATGTAATTGTTTTTGTTATTAAACTATTAAAGCACTTTTTGTAATATTTAATTTAATGTATTTAGCAGTTAAAGTGTATGAGAATATATTGAGTTATTGAAAATTATGATGAATAGTTTTTTGAAAACTATAAATGTGAAAAATTAAATATCATTGTGATTAAAACTAAATTTAATTTTTTCATCTGTTCTGCTTTTGTGCACCCATTGCAGTATAAAAATATGTGATTTCTATAAAAGATTTAGAGGATGTCTCATAAGTATTTTAAATATTAAAACAGTAGCAAACTCTCCCTATAGTAATGCCACCCAGTGCAAGCTTTAGTAATCAATGGATGGAAATATCAGGTGATGTTTTAATAGTCTATTTTGAATACATTGCACGTAATTGTGGAAATAGTACACAAAATAGGCAAATTCCCAGCTATCACTTCTCCCACATTGCATTTAAGGAAATCTCTGTCAATACTTCAAAACTGGTAAAAATTATACTGATTAAAAGTTTCATATCAAGTAGAATTTATGATATGAAATCTATTCACCAAGAATATCAATGTGTAACTTTTAGTAATGAGGTGTTATTATATCCATATCTCAGTGCAATTTTTACGCAGTTTGTAAAAACACAGTTTTGAAATTGAAGATAATTGTATAGATGAGGAACTAAAAGCTAATTCTAACATTGAACATTTTGTTTTTGCAAACTTTTAAATCGTTGTTATAAGTTTTTGTTGAAAGTTTATTATGTATATATTGATCAAATATATATTATGAATCTATGTATTGAAACATACTATCTCATTGTGAAAAAGATATTAGATGATTTATAAAATGTTTTATCTTCTGAATAACAAATACAATGCTCAGAGGAACAATTCATTTATACCAAATCCTTAAACATAATAAAACCTAAATCAAAATAAGTTATAATCTTTTTTTTATTCATGTAACACAGATTTTATTTGCTTTATTGAAAGTGAGAAAGATGAAATATACTAAGTTATTAAATGTGATTCTTTTTTTATGGTCAATAAGTACATGCATTTATATATAAAAGAAAGAATTATATCCAAATAATTAACAATAGTGTGGATCTGCCTTAGTAAAATAAAAATAGTAGAGTGATATTTACATTAAATGGTTACAATTTTTATAATCCGTGAGTAACAGAGTTCATAGAGATTGTGTAACTTTAAAAAAAGCAATTTTGCTTGATTTGATTGCTTTTTTTTTTTTTGTAATATGTTAAGAAAAATGGAGTTTTATTTGTATAATTTAAGCTATTTAATTTTTGCTCATTTATTAATAGCTAATAACCTATAACTTCAAAGGATATCATTAATTTCATCTTCAATATGTTATTTACTAAAAACATTGATTGTAATAGTTTAGGATATGCTGAGATATTAAGCTCAGAAAGACATAGAATACTTGGTTTACTTGCAGAAATTAATAAGGTGCGATTTTTTAAAATATTGTATACAATATATATCCATAAAGATATATCATTATAAACTTATTTGAAAAAAAAAGACAAAATTTTTTCACATTATATTGTACAGTTTTGTGGATGTTATATGCCTCTTTATATTAAGCTGACTCACTTCATAATACAATTTTTTCTTTCCAATTCTTATGAGATATTCAAAAAAATTTTAAAATCTGTATATCTTTTATAAACTAAACTTTTATATTTTTTCATTCATTTTGTTTGGTTGTTGATGTCATCATTTGCTATTATTTCTGATTTAGTTTATCTAATTTTATTTACATTATGTTTTCTAATGTAGAAATAAGTAAAATAATTAATATATAGGTTTTAATAAATAAACAAGTTTTTCTTAGCTTGATTGTTTTTATGTAATACAAAATTTTATGAAGTTTTATATATTAAATGTTTTACATTACAGCTATTAAATATTTGAAAAGCTACTATTTAAATATATTTTCAAAAACAACTTTTTAGATTTAGCTTTTGAAAACTGTGTTGAAATTGAAAATTTGGTTTTATGTTTATATAAATTTTAAAAAAATTATTTGTTTATTTATGTTATCTATTCTAAAATCAAATTAAATTTCAAGATGATAATTGCTGTTTATAATCACATAATTGTTCCTTATCATAATTGTTTTCTCACTTAACATAATTTATTTTATCATCTTATATTTTGATCTACATTGTAAAATTCATAATTTAATTAACATTTTTAGATTTAGGTATGTATATGTATGCATTATGTATTTTTTACTATTGTTTTTGAATTCATCTCAGAATCCAGCAGGACTCTATGCTGCTTTGCAGACTGTACAGCGCTTGTCCTGCTTGAAACGATCAGTTTTATTTTTGCTCTTGCATGCTTTTGCCGAACACTAATGCTTTAACATCTTTATCCTTAATTTGCCTAGGAGCTCTCCCTGGTCCAGCAAGACCCCATCCCCACACTTGTAAGTCATCACATATTTTCAAACAGGATACCTTATTTTACTCATACTGCCAAATTATTTTTATTTTAAAAAGTTACATTTATAAAAATTATATTTCTGTGTAAAGATAATAATATTTGTCTATATTGTTTAAAAGCTTTGCTTTACTATTTTTTTATTATACGGAATATTACATTTGTTCATAGCAATTACATTTTTGTTATATTAATAAATTGGGTTTGAATAAGGACACTTACATCAGTCTGATTATATAGACTTGTTTTCATTATGTATATTTTCCAGTTAAGCTTTACATTGTATACATATTTATGGAAATTGATCACAAATCTTTTATGCTGATTATTTGGATGTGAAGAAAACGTATGTTTAACATTATTTAAATCTTTAATATTAAAGATATTTTTTTAACAAAAATTTTAAACTTATTATGTAAAGTTAATAAATAGGGAATTCATATGACATCTAAGAAAACTGAGAATTTATCAGTTCCATTCAGTTAATCTGAACTGAGGTTTTTTTTTTTTAATTTATATTACTTACCGAGAATTGATTCTGGAGTCTTTAGCTATGAATTTACTACTCTATTGTTATAGTAATTATATAAGCATGAAGAAAAAGAAAAAATAGATAAAATAATATGTATAAAGCTAAAGGTTATTGGTGAAACATTATTGAATATTATTATAATAACTATTTTACTTATATAAAGTAATATGCTGACTATCTTAATATAATGTCTACCAATTATATACTGATTAATCTAAGCCGTAATGTGAAGTTGGCTTGTGAATATTGTTCGTTATGAGAACAACTAATAAAAGTATTTAACTGCAAAAAGATGTTCATTTTTCTGATTCTGCATGTGATTTTAGCTTAAGTCTTGTTTCATATATTTTGTTACAACAGGAGAATCTGTCTTTAATATATATAGATATATGTACTTAATAATCAATAAAGCAAGTCATATATAACATGGCATTGCTTTTAAAAGCTTGTATTTACAAATATAAACAGGCAAAAATTCTCCATATAGTAGTGCCACCTTGTGCTGATCATGTGATGTTTAGTGGTTTATTTACAAATATGCAATATAGGGAGTGTACCAATAGCTCAAACAAGCTTTTATGTAATAAATGCGGTAAAGGAAAATATTTAAAATCTCTATCTAGAATATTCTGAATATTCTAACTCCTCACTGAGATGAGCCATAAGCTCAAAACCAATTGGTCTGGGGATAAGAATATTCTAGATAGAGATTTTAAATATTTTCTCTTACCACACTTATAAAATAAGAGTTTGTTTGAGCTATTGATAAGTTCCCTATATTACATATATGTATTTATATATTGATAGCAAATCCTGAAAAAAAGAAGAAGTTGGTTGCGCAGTATACATAATGTATTTTGAAATCTTTTATTTAGGAGACATATTTAAAGACATATTTCCAGGTATTTATGTAACATTAATTCTTATGAAGTGACAAGATAAAATTATTGTGTGCTCTCTGTTTGATTTTTAGTGATCATATGAATAATTTTTTCAGAGCATCCTATCTGTCTAGTTTTTAAAATAATACGATAATGAGTCCATCTGTTGAACTTATTGTGTGCTATATTTTTTATGAGGAAAATACAATTTTAAGTTATCTTGAATTATATGACATAATTAGTCTTAAATAATAAAAAAATTATTATGATTTACTAAGTACATATGTATATATACATGTATTTGGATTTTTATATGTATGTAGAAACTCGTAAAAAAATTCAAAAGGAAAAAAATTGTGAGGATTATTTTTAAAAAATCAAATTATTATCATTTGATTAAAGTAAAAAAATAATCTTTTCATTTTTTAATTTGTTATGCATAATATAATTTTTTATTAATAAAATAAAGCTGGTTTTGAAAGTTAAAAGGTTTTTAAATGTGCATGTGTTGTTATATTATTGCTTCCTTTTTTTTTAACATTCTACTGCATATATATATTTTGGTATTGAGGCATTTTATTTTTAATATGGATATCCTGTTTTTATAAATACTCTTTTATATTCATGTTCCCAGAGCCGGAGGATGGGTTATCTGTGCCCTTACGCAAAACAGTGATTGGCGCTGCCCCCTCCCTCCGTTCAAAAAAAAAGTTTTAATGTTTTATTAAAGATAATGAGAAAACATTACTATTACATAATTTAAATACAAGTATATTATATATACTGAACTTTAGATGTAATTAGAAGGGATTTGAACAAAGACTTTCAAGCTCCATTCAGCTTTCCATTCCATTTTATATAACCAATACACATAACCATATACATGTAAAAAGATAAATAATATCCAATAATACATATTTCATGCTGAACCAGCACTCATCAGTTGGTCCAGATCATCATCTTCCACACAAATATACAATCATTGCTCAATTTATATTAATAAAGCAATTCTTCAAACTTTAGTAGACAGGCTTCAGTCTTTTCCACCCTCCATTTTTTCAGCTCCATATGATGCGATACTCAAACCCTTTTATGCCAATATTGTTGTCATACCCATGTTGACTTTAAGTCACTGACTTATATGTAGAACCTTAATTGTCCATTTAAATACACAGAAGAGAGAGGGGCAGAATTCAGGCTGACTCTGTAATATTTTAAATACAAGTATATTGTATATACTGAACTTTAGATGCAATTAGAAGGGATTTGAACACAGACTTCCAAGCTCCCTTTAGTTATCCACTCCATCTTATATAATCAGTGCAGGAGTTGGAGGGTGGATAAGATTGAAGCTTGTCCATTAAAGTTTGAAGATTTGCTACCTTAATATAAACTGAGCACTGACTGTATCTATGTGTGGGGGATGATGATCTGGACTTATTGATGAGTTCTAGTTCAGCAAGTATATTGGAGATCATTTATGTTTGGCACATGTATGTAGTCATGTGTATTTGTTACATAAGGTGGAGTGAATAACTGAAAGGAGCTTTAAGATCTGTGTTTAAATTCTCTCTAATTATTACATAATTATAAATTTACTTTTCGAGCTTTTACAAAACTGAATTTACATACAATGTCATCAGCACTTAGAGTATTACATATGTCATTCTCTATAGCTATCATTGACAAATTTACCAACCGATCTTGAGTCATTGTTGAACATAAATAATATTTTATGATTTTTAACTTTGAAAGTGATCTCTCTCCACTAGCTATGCTTATAGGAAGAATTAATATTCTTAATGATATGCTCAAATTTGGAATGAAATACTCAAATCATTTTCATGAATATAACTTATATCCAGTGGATTTTTGAATTGAGATAATTCACTTGAAAATAAGTTTTTAAATAAACATAGTTCTTCATACAATTCCTCTCCATTTATATCTTTATTATCACTGTTGCTTAAATGAATTTGTAGATTGAAACTTTCTTTTATTTTTTTTTTAAATTAAATTTCACCAAGTTTATTTATAGTGGACAAATTCATTACATAAATATTCATCATATAGTCTTTAATGAACTTACATTAACATTAATTAATAATCTCTCTCCAAAACAAATTACACACATACTAAGTCATCAATATTGAAATAATAATAATAATATATATAATTTAAATTATATTACCTGTAGAACCTCTTATTTTTTTATTCCTTTTCTTTTTTAAGAACTTTTAAGTAACTACATTATATAGTCTATATATAATAAGTAAAAACAAACATTCTGTATAGTTTACTTAATGTCTTTAATGTAATGAGAAAGGACTTGAATTCAGATTTTCAAACTCCCTAATGCTATGCACTCCATCTTATGCAAGTGATACACGTGACCACCTACATGTAAAAAAGATAAATGATCTTCATATATATATATATATATTTCATGCTGAACCACATCCATCAGTTGGTCCTGATCACTATCTCCCACACATATATACAATCAGTATTCAGTTTATATTAAAATAGCAAATCTTCAAACATTAATGGACAAACTTCAATTTTCTCCACCCTCCAACTCTTCAGCCATTCATATTGAAAATCCGATGATGGAACACTCAAAGCCCTTATTGATGCCAATATTATTGTCATACCCATGTTGACTTTAAGTCACTCTGACCCCTCACATATAGGATCTTAATACACAGAAGAGACATGGGCAGAGTACAGGCTGAATATGTAATGTTCAAGTATAAGTATCTTTCACATGTAGGTAGGTGTCATGTGTATCAGTTGTATAAGATGGAGTGCATAGCTGTAGGCAGTTTGGAAGTTTAATTACATTAAATTTAGTATAGACAATATACTTATATTTAAGAGTTCCAATTATTTTTATCCCAATAAAATTTTTTAGAATGTTTTTTTTAAAAAGAAAAACCTTAGGCTCTTTAGTTATAAAATCACAGAGAAGTGAGAAGACTAATTAATTACTGTTAGAATAATAAATGGTGATGAAATTTCAACTTTTGAATCAATCCATTAATGTGGTAAAGTTTAAGTAATTCACAACACATTTTTTCAGTTTTAAAAATGTAAAGAAAATTAGTGATTTTCTAAGAAATGAAATTAGTTAGTTTTAATCATTTCTTACTTAATTATTTATAGAGTAATTCAGTTAATTTTAAAACTATATTTCAGAATTAAAATAACTACCAAAATATTTTAAAATGGTATTGTTTTATATTTAAATATATCAGACAACCATAAACATTCACACACACATCGACATATTTAATAATTACATTAAAAGTTTGTCACTATTTAGCTTTACCATTATGTGTATACTAATATAAATATTATTTTAAATGATTCTATTTTAACCAATTTTTCCATATATATACAATATTATGCATTTTATTAGTGTATTGTCCTTTTTTTTTTTTATGTTTGTGTTTTTAAAATTAATTCAAAATTGCTACGATAATTTCAAACGCTATAAAAATATGAGCAGACATGTTTGATTTTTTTTCTTTTTAATTTTGTTTGATATGGTAAATTTTAAAATATTTTTATAATAAGTCAGTAAAAATTTTGAAGTTATGTTTACTATTATTATTTTGGAAATACCAAATAACCATACAATATATATATATAAATAATGTGGATATTAATAATAAAACAGACATATTTTTGCATCACATAGCAACATGATTTGAAATATGTATCATGTAAATTCAACATAAGATGACAAAACTGAGAATAACATAAAAGAAAAACAAACTATAGAAAATTATAATTGACAAATCGTATTTCAAGAAGTTCTTATTTATTTTAATATTTTTATATTTCCTTATTTTGTAGAAATAATGAATCAAGTCACGATAATTAATATTTGTAACAGAACAAAAATAAATGTATTCTTAATTCTGCATTGTTTCCATGCCCAGTGTTCTCTTGCCTTGTTGACAGCCCTTCCTCTGGCCCTGCTTGTTTCCACTAAATTGGTATTCATATAAATCCTTTTATATATATATATATGAATTAACCATATAATTATACATAATAAAGTATCAACTTTTATAAAACTTTGATTAGTCATTGTAAGGTTGTTAAAATTGATATATGTGAGACATTCCCAAAATTGTTTTGTGTTTTAAAATTTTGAATAACTTTACTATCTTGTTAAGTACACATATTTCAGAAAGATGTATATGATGGTTTTAAAAACAAGAAGTTTACAGTCATTTCATCATTTTTATTATTTGCAACCATTATCAGTACAATGCGAAATGAAGGTCTCAGTTTAATCCAATTTCTTCAATCCATAGTTTCTTTTCTCCACATAACTCCAATCGTTCACCTCACATGTAGTCTCTAGGTTTTTTACAATCTCTTCTGATCCAATTTCAGCTGTCCATTTATTATTGTTTTTTCTAATAATAAGTCCAACCTGGTTCCATTTCAATCTTTTAATTCTTTCAATGATGTCAGTGAATTTGTTCTCACTAATTATTTCGTTTTTGATCTCACTTTGTTTTTCCTAACTTTTCTTTATATTTCATTGAGTGGCCTGAAGTCTGTATTGTTCTGCTAAATATTCAAGCCTCAGATCCATAAGTAAAAACTGATAAAATGTCTATTAAAACTCTTTTTGAACACACATATTTCCTTTTAATACTGACATTTCTATCAAAAGCTCGTTATCCAAGTTTAATTCTATGACTAATTTCATACATTATTTTTCTATCTATATTTATAATTTCGCCAAAGTATTTGTTGTTGTTGATTTTTTTCTGATTCATCATTATCAATCTATTTTTTTTTTTTTTTTGGAAAATCCATTGAATATTATTTTAGTCTTTTTTAGCATTTATTTTTAGTCCTATTTTCTTACTTTTATCTGATAACTCTTATGATATTTTCTGAAACTGTGAAGCATTATTTGTAAAGCTAACCACATCATTTACAAAATCTAGATAATCCCTATTTACTTTTACCGCCTTAGCTTTCCATTTTTATTTTCTTAATGTCTCATTTTAATCCACAAAATACTTATTGTAAAACTGCTATAAAAAATTTGGAGATATAGAATCACTTTGACACACATTCTTCTCAATGTTAATCTTTTTAGTATTATCAAGTAATCTAATTTATGCTGTTGCATTTTGATAAATATTTTTCAAAGATATAACTATATCCTGGATCTATATCTTTATAATCACCATGGAATTTTATAAAATCAAATGTCTTCTTATAATCTACAAAGTTAAAGTATAATGGACAAATCATATTTATTGATGTTTTGATAATTTCCCTCAATATTTTCATGTGATCCACTATACTAAGTTTTTTTGATAGGTGTTGAAATTTTTTTGGTAAGACCTTCATATAAGCCTCTTAGAAGATTAATAAATCCATAATATCTGATATTTTCCTTCATCACCTTTCTTATTTATTAATATTACTACTACATTTTACCAATTATCTAGTACGTCTTTAGCATTTAAATATACAGTTTTGCCGACAACTTTTCTATTTACTATAATGATAATTTAATCTAAGGTTTTATTAAGTTTAATTTCTTTTTTTAAAGTAAATATTTTAAAAAATTTCATTATTTTAATAAAAGAATAGATAGTTGATAATTCTGTTTTATATAAACATGATAATGTTATCAAATACTAAACTCCATAGTTGCTATTATTTTTATTGTCAAAGAATCCATTACCTATTAGTTTTAATTTTAGAAGCTACAATTATAACTGAATTATAATTATACACTATACATCCCTTTTATCCGTAGATTTCTATTTATGTTATCTGTAACCAGTTTGAACAAATTAGAAATTCATACGTTTAAATTAATCAGTTTTAAGCATATATCTGCAGTCTTGAATCTTATCTGTCTCTCATTTTTTATCTTATATATACTTATATATAAACTGAGTATTAACTTAGTCAGTCATGTGGTTTCTCTCTTTTTTTAATTTAATACTGTATAATATTGTCTTTTTCATGAGCATGAATAATTTTAATAACAATAATGTCTACATTTTATTAAAAAATGTATTATAGATTTGTGCATATATTTTAAACTAAATATTATATAGTGTTTGGTATTGTCTGTGGTTTTAGGATCTATGAGAAAGCTTAGAATCAAATGCAATTTATATAGATGTTTTATAAGTTTTAAGAGTTGAAAAAGAATTGATGCCTTATGGGTATCAATAATGATTTATGTTGTATAAAACACTTTTTAAAAACTAATCATCGCTTTTTAATGATATTAAATTTTTTAGTTATAATAGAAGGCTGCTAAAATTAATTTAAAAAAATTTTTTAAAAAATTTGATTCAAGATGCAGTGAACGAAACTTTTTTATTCATATTTTATATATCATCATTCATATTTTATATTTTATTTTAATATTTATAATTTATTTATTTTATTTTAACTGAATTTTGTAAATTATGGAGTTGAAGCAGTTTATATTGTAACAGTATGTATATACACACGTTGCACAAGTGTGTGTGTGTGTGTATATACAAGTTGTATAATTTACTTTTTTTTTATTAAAAAAATTTAAAATAATCGTAATTTAATAGTTTGAAAGGCTAGAAGTTAAAAAAAAAAATAGAGGAAAAATTTAGAGAAAAGTTAGGAATTAGTAATAATTATAACTTGTTTTTCTTTTAAATACTTTTCGTTTATAATACTGTCAAAAATACTCTTTAAAAAAAATATTTTTAATTAAAAAAAATAAAAAGTTCTTATGATTAAATTAAATTGTTTGTACAAAACTAATCAGGCTCTGGAGATTAAGATTCCAGACTGATTAGTTAAGCAATATCTCTCTAATTCTAATCTCTGTAATTAAAATAGGAAAAAAATAAAGAAATGTATATGTTAATTAAAATTTTTTTGAGATTCGATTGAAACTCAAGCAAGGGTGGCATCAGAGTAGTATAAAAGGCACACATCCTCTATTGTCTTCAGTTTTTTGAGAGTTTTTTCAGTTTTAATTGAATTTGAGTTTAATTCAGTTAAAGAATTATTAAAGAGAATGAGTGGCTAGAACCGAACACTGGTGTTCAGCCATTTTCCTGTGCGCCATTAGCAAAAATGCCATGGTAAATTACTCTAACTCGCCTTCTGCTGATGTTTCAACCCGCCCTACCAAATTAAGTAAACCAGACACACCAAGAACAAGAAGCTGTCTTTAAGTTACAAATACCATGACCAAGAAAACTAAACGGATCCGAGGAAAAAGGGGTGATCACCCACATACAAAGAAAAACCAGGAACTGTGCATACCCATAAACAAAAACCAAGAACTGTGTAAAACGCCTATGAAACCAGAGACAATGTTTAAACCACAAATAAACTCCAAAACTGTGCTTTATAAATCCTAGGTAACTATTCATTGACATCATTATTAAAACTTTTAAATTTTATCTGGAATAAAAATTCATTATCATAAGCATGCATACTTGTTAAGTGTATCCTATCCCTTATGTGTTTCATATTTAATTATTTTTCTTATTATTATTACATTCATAATTATTATCTTTTAATAAATTTGTTTAAATTATTAATGTCGTTTTACGTCTCTTTCTTCATTCATCTAAGTAAATGTGAAGCCAGTCTCATGTTAAGAACTAGCCATGGGTCAAGCACTTGAAAGTATTGGATGGCACCCTGGGTTTAAACCCATTATAAATATCCCCATGAGATGTTTCACATTTCATGTAGTCAGGGAGCTACTTCGATCTGGAAAGATGACTGTCGGTTTACTATTTTATTAAATCTCAGTCTGACCGGGAGTATGATTGACATATAATTATTAATCATACTTACTCCCCTGCTTGAGTAACGGGTCTCTCAAAAATCATATTGCAAAATCATATGAATTTTATAAAATAGAATAAATAATGGAAAGTTTAAAAAGTTTAAGGAGAGATAATTCCCAATACAATATATATATATATAATTAAAATACTGCAACAGAGAAAATGTAATTAAGTAAACTAAGTATACTCTCAATGCATAAGCATCATAATTATCAAACAAAAAAAAACAACCCAGTATTGTTAAAAAACCTATTTGTTCCTAATTTGAAGGCTATTAGCTCTCTAGGTTATTATTATAATAATGACAGAGGTTCAATCTATTATATATATATATATATTATTATATTTAATGTTTTCACGGTTGTATGATATAGATAAATTATTACTTTTTGGGCTAAACCGTGTGTTATTTTCCATTACATACCGATATTTTGACGAACTAGCATCCGCTATTGTCAAGATTAACTTTTGAAAGAAAAATTGTTAGATCTCAAACAGTAACATGACTTAGTGCGAGATGAGAAATGAGATTCAACTTGAAGTAGTTCAGCATTTAAAATATGAGGCTTATCAAAATGTTTATTTTCCTCAGTTTTTCCATCAATTAATTTTAAGTTAATATTAGAATCATTAGATCTCAAACAGTAACATGACTGAGTGCGAGATGAGAAATGAGATTCAACTTGAAGTAGTTCAGCATTTAAAATATGAGGCTTATCAAAATGTTTATTTCCCTCAGTTTTTCCACCTATTAATTTTAAGTTAATATTAGAATCGTTAGATCTCTAACAGTAACATGACTGAGTGCGAGATGAGAAATGAGATATAACTTGAAGTAGTTCAGCATTTAAAATATGAGGCTTATCAAAATGTTTATTTCCCTCAGTTTTTTCACCTATTAATTTTAAGTTAATATTAGAAGACCTGTCTTCTAATATTAACTTAAAACTATCTTCTAATATTAACTTAAAAATTAATAGGTGAAAAAACTGAAGGAAATAAACATTTTGATAAGCCTCATATTTTAAATGCTGAACTACTTCAAGTTATATCTCATTTCTCATCTCGCACTCAGTCATGTTACTGTTTGAAATCTAACGATTTTTCTTTTAAAATTTAACTTTGACAATGGTAAATGCTAGTTCGTTGAAATATCGGTATGTAATGGAAAATAACATGGTTTAGCCCAAAAAGTAATAATTTATATATATAAGTGTAAGAAAATCAAGTCATATAGCAAGTGACTTAACTCATTAAGCTTATACTACAAATATAATACAATGAGCATGCTTATAACTCTAAACAAGCTTTTCTGATAAATGCTAGAAGAGAAAGCATTTAAAATCTATATCTAGAATTATCCCTCTCCCCAAACCAGTTTCGAGCTGATGGCTCTCCTCAGTGAGGTGCTAGGATATTCAGACACTAAATATAAAATACTAACTCAAGTACAGAATTTATCTAATACTTAACTATTAAGAAAAAAATCTGAAATTTTCAGACATCTATATGTCTTCAAATCCAGCTATCTAGCTTAAATAGCCATATGGGACAACTAAATTCAGATACACCATATATTAATAGCTTTAGCAATATATTGTGTATCTGAATTTAGTTCAGTCCCATATGGCTATTTAAATTAGATAATTGCTTTCGAAGTCATATAGATGTCTGAAAATTTCAGTTTTTCTGCTTAATAGTTAAGTATTAGATAAATTTTGCACTTCAGTTAGTATTTTAGATCTAAGGTCTGAATATTCTAGCACCTCATTGAGGAGAGCCATTAGCTTGAAACCGAATTGGGGATAGGGATAATTCTAGATTGGATTTTAAATGCTTTCTCTTTTGGCATTTATCAAAAAAGCTTGTTTAGAGCTATTAGCATGCTCATTTTATTATTATATATATATATAATTTTAAGACTATGGAAATATCTATTCTAGTTTATCTGTTAAACATTATTAATTTATAACATTCAACTCTTAGTGGAAGAGTCTATCAAGTTGTGAAATTTTGGTTTCTTTAAACATGTACATGTTTATTGTAGCACTTTATAAATATTGTGAGATAGCATTTAAAAGAGCACTTTATAAATAATACGATATAGCATTTAAAAGAGTTTCCCCTTTTAGATGCAAAAAATGTTTACAGTTTATTATTTTTATTGGTCACTGTCTATATCATTTGACTGTGGTTTTTCTAAAATAAAGTAGAACAGATCTTTCCACATTCTTAAAAATATTTCAATAATATTTGTTAAAAATTATTAATATGTATGTGTATGCTTAAATACACATACCTATAAAGATATAAATTACTAAAGGAAATCAATAAGATATTAAGGAATTAAAGAATTTTAAAATAGGAAGTAAAAGTTTATAACTTTTGTAAGATTAGGAAAAAGATTATTTTCTAAAAGTAAAAGCAGTTAAATTAATGAGAGTGGAAAGCAGTATTATAATGAGATAGTAAACAATTAAAGGAATTTGAGTTTAGATTTTTTTCATGAAAATAAACTAAGCAAAAAATAACCCGCAGTGAAAGAAAAAATCAAACTGAGGAATACAAACCAATCAGTTTTAAGGAATGAAACAATGAATGAACTCTGTGCAAATTGGATCAAGAAAAGAA
Source organism: Epiperipatus broadwayi (assembly GCA_028023455.1). Lineage (NCBI taxonomy): Eukaryota > Metazoa > Onychophora > Udeonychophora > Euonychophora > Peripatidae > Epiperipatus > Epiperipatus broadwayi. Next base: position 25,408,954 of record JAQFVV010006197.1, read on the forward strand.
CACTTGATTCTTAGAGCTTCACCTGTGTACACGGACTTATAAGCGGGTGCAGAACAATACCCGAATGCACAGGAACTTCAAATGCAGAGAGCTGATCTCCAAATGTATAAACAGCTAGTTAGGATTCATACAGGTCATATTGATCTTTATTATTATTTTTATATGCCTATGGACCTATGTATATATATATAACGTTTTTATGATTTGTAATGTTTGATTAACAATTGCTAAGAGTATTATTAAATTGCATTTAATCTCAACCTAATAGTGTCAAGTCATTACTGGGGGGTTACTATTGTTAAATTAGTCTGGGAATGGTTAAGTTTGCAGATAAGGTATCTGGAAGTATAGTAGTGGGGACATATCAATTAGGCATAGTCACACGTTCTTGATGCAAATCTCATCAGTCTGCGCTTATAATTGGGGCAGTCACACAGTCTTGATACGAACCTTCTGCGCTCATAACATTGGCACAACCCGCAGTTCAAATAGGGAAAGTTATTCGAGCCCCTGTCAGCACTTTTCAGAGGCAGTTCAAAGTTTGGAACTGTAAGGGAATTTACAGTAGTTTGAAACCCCTCATATTTGCACTCAGATCAAAGTGTGCACTCAGTTGATTCAAATTAGGAATCAGAAGCAAAAAGTTAGATTTATGCATAAAGATTGGTTAAAAAAGCAATCGGTCACTGAGGCAAATAATTGGCCCTTATACATCCAACATATAGAAAAATAGTTCTTCATAAATCAAAGAAGATAAATACAAAATTGTGACAGTTTTACATTTGCTGAGAAAGTGATGATTGAAATTGCTGGGAATAGGCTGGCTGCATTATTCAACCCAGAAGAAAGCTCATATAATCAATTTAAAAAGTAGTTGTCTAATTATTTTAACCCCCTTCCCTCTATCAATGTCACTAGTTTACATTTTTATGACTACTACCAGGATAGGGAGGAAAGTTTAAAAGATTTTGATTGGTCACTTTGGAATCTAGCAATGAATTGCATATATGATTCATTTTTAGATGAAACCCTTCTGAAACAGTTTCCTAGAGACATAAACAATGACAACTTATGACAACAATTACTGTCTGTCACTAATTTAGATTCCAATGAGACCATAAAGCATAGTACAGCTTATGAACTCATTCTGGAGAAATTGAAAAATACGAAGAATTCAATTAGAGTGGGAGCAAAATTCATTTTTATGCTTTTGCTGCAGAAAAATGGCTACAAGGCCAGTAACTTATTACAGATGTAAATGCTGCAACAAAATAGGACACATGGAAAATATGTGCAAAAAAGAGTTCAGCATAACCAGAAAAGATACTAATAATACTAACTGTATAATGAAGGGTCAGGAAAAGCTCTTGACTAGGATTAAAAATATGGCAGCAACAGATAATAATAAAATAATGATCAAAATTCGAATAAGTGAAGAGCCAATTGCCATGGAGGTTGACAGTGGGAGCAGCGTATCACTGATATCAATCCACGATTGATATATTGTTACTTCCAAGAATATGTAAAACCCCATTATACAAAAAAACTGACCTAAAGGTGTTAGATATGAATGGTAACGCCATTAGAGTAAAGGGTGTAATTGAAGTGCCAATGTGTGGAAGTAAGGGCAAAATTATAGTATTACCACTATATGTAATACAGGCCCTCATCAAACGCATATTAGGATGAGGCTGGTTCAGTGAAATGGGAATAAAAATAACAATTACTAAAAAAATTAACAGCCCTGGGAGAAAAAAAATTTCCAGGGGGGATCAACGCGAATTGGGTTAAACTAGATATACCCAGAGAGAAAAAAACCTTTCTAGCAGCTAGTAATTAACAAAAGCAGGTCAGAGAATGTTCATGGTGACCAGAAACATGAAGAAACTAAGTATCAAAGATGTACTAAAATCAAGAGTAAAAAATAAAATCCTAGCTCATTGGATAGAGGAGGACGATGGCTACCAATGGATTATTAAACATTATTAGAAGGCTGGCCGAAGGAATGTCCCAGTTTCCTTCACAAAGAACTATGAAACACCCTGAAGCAACTGACGTTATGCAAAAGTTGCATTATGAAAGGTGATTGTATGCTGATATCAATCAAGAATAAGCAGCATATAGTAAAGTGGCTGCATAATAGTCAGCAGGACAGCGGAAGAGCAAAAGCTCTTGCCCTTAGTGGTATTTGGTAGCCAGATATTAACATAAACATTTGGGAGAATAAAAAGAATGATAGTGATTTACAAACAAGTACATTTCCAGAGAATGCACCAAGTGAGTTGGAGCATAATTCACAACAGCATGCTAAAAGGAAGATAAAAAACCAGGTATCTTAATAACTATATACTGAATTCAAAGATTAAAACCTAATCTCTGAATTTGGGGAAAGTAATGATATGTATGTGTATGCTTAAATGCACATACATATAAAGGTATAAATTACTAATTGAAATAAGTTATAAAGGCATTAAAGAATTTTAAAAGACTGATCCTTGTTTGATTAACAATTGCCAAGACTATTATTATTAAATGGCATTTAATCTCATCCTAATAGTGTCGAATCATTACTGGGGGATTACTATCATTAAATTAGTTTGGGAACAGGTAAGTTTGCAAACAAGGTATTCAGCAATATAGTAATGCAGATATATCAATATATATTTACACACATAACTTTTTTTATGTTTTTGTATATTTGTTTGCTTTTTTTGGTTTGCTCTTTCAGATTTGAAGTTTTAAATAATTGAAATCTTGAAAAAATTTAAGCATATTAAAGAATTTATATACTGCCATATTTTATCAAAGAAACCAGAATAGAATTTAAATTAATATACTCTAGATATAAAAATATTTTCTCATCTTACAACAGATCTACTTCATAGTTGTTCACCATTTTTTATATGATATGCAGAATTAAAATTCTGTATCCAACCAGTATTTATATAAGCATTATATATTCACTTAATAATTAGAATTCAAAGTGCATTCAACATTTTACTCCGAGAATAGGAAATCCTGGACTCTCATATTGCATTATATAGAAAAAAAGCCATAAATAGGAAATTTGCCTAATTGATACAATATGAAGAGAAACAAAAAAAAAGTTGTAGAGTTTCTGAAAAAAAAAAAACCTCCATTTATAGACAAACCAATTTATTAATACAGATAGACTTTCCAAATTGATGAAGTATGAACACGTTTGTTATGTTTATATATGATTTATGATAAACACAAACACATAAAAATAAGATTAAATATTTATTAATTAAAATATATACAAATGCATATTTACAATATATACAACTGTTATACCGTTGCCTGATATTATATGGGGAAATAAGGTTATCCATTGTAGCAAAGGTTCTTTCAAGAATTTTGTTGAACACATTCTTTCATTCAATGCTGAATGGTTATTAGTGTTTCAGCCTGCAATATAGCACAGTATTAAAGTGGTTGACCCAGAGCTGAAGATATCAGGATCAGTTTTCACTTGAATAACCCAAATTACAAAAGAAAAGACTCGGTTCAAATTAACTGAATGGAACTTCTAATGCTTGAATGATTGAGCAAATAATCATGCAATTACTTTTTTTACTGATGTGATTTTAGAGAATCAAGACACTCCAGATATGGATATTTTTTTGGCATGCAAATGCTGGAAAAATGGTGAGAACAAAGGTATGATTTATATATTGCTTTTATTGAATTAGTCAATATGTTTTACTTAAATTATGAAGCAGTTTTGTGGCAGTGATTGAAATAAGAGTATTATTACCATTGTTATTAATTTTTATGACTAATAGATGTTAATATGCAAAACAGATTTGAAAGGGGAGCTTTTAATGAGCTGATTAAAAACAAAAAAATTTCATCATTTTGACTTATAAATTCATAATGTGTTAATGATTATGCAATTCTTTTTATTTCAAAACTTGATTTATAGAATGTTCTTAATGTTTGAATGCAACCTAAACATTTTGATTTTATAATTAACGTTCAAAAAAACTCAAATTCTTTATCAACCAGAGATGGAAGAAAAATTTTTAACAACTTTTAGCTTAGATAGTTATCAACTCAAGAATGTGAATCAGTTTAAAACCTTGTTAGTTTTTTTTTTGAAGTAAAAAAACAGACTTAGATATTGAGCTATAATATGTACCTCAAGTTACTGCTTCTGTTTTTAACAATAAGGTATTTCATCTTAAAGCTGTCATTTTGTCAATTTACTATATGGAAGCTAGATCTAGATCCCAATCAAAATAATATAAAAGCATTAGAAAATTTGGTGTTTCTTAAGGTTGTGTAATTGCAATGATAAAATCATAAGACCAATCAATATACTCATCTAATATTAATATCATTTACTTTTAATGGTCATTCTGTAGATTTGAATACCTGTAGTTGTGCTAAAATGATGATATAGTTTATTATATTAATAGATATTTTGCTGATATATTTTGATTGTATTGTAATTAAATATGATATTCAAACCAACATGATAACAGTAAACACATGCTATGAAAAATAAAGAAAACTTCTAGCCATTTATATTCTTTATACATTTATCAAACGCTATAAATGCTGAAAAAATTAAATATGTAATTAATAATCACATCAAATTATATGAATGGAATAATATTTATCAATTTTAAATTGAGATTCACCCAAACATTATTACATATAATATAGCATTGATTATTCATTATAAACATTTATTATAAATAATGGATTTCTATTTAAGAACTGAAATTATTTTTTATTGGTTTTTTTTTTTTTTTTAATAATTGTCTAAATTATTTCTGAATATTAAATACATTACAGTGCTTAAATTACATTAATATTACAAAATGCTAAAAATTAAAAAGAGTTTTTTTCCCAGTAAGACAGGTTGAGATGCCCAGACAAAAGTATACTATGGTCAGCTTTACATTTAATCATTATTTGCTGTTGCTTTGCAACTCCTCAATATTATTTAAGTAATACATTTAATGGATAAATCATTTTAACATGTGCCATTTTAATATAGTTCAGGAGAATTTATATTTTGAGCTTTCAGAGAATACAATTTTAAATGTAACTTTTTTCTTCCAAAAATTAACATGTTTATTAACTTAATACTATTTTTAATTTAATGGTTGAAAAATAAATTCCAAATCATGTTTGGCACTATGAGTTGTATCTTTACTTTCATTTTTCTCTCTATTTTTTTACAGCCTTTTAAAATATTAAATTACATAATTGATTTTTTTTTCTTAATATATTTTAACCGTTTTGTTATTTTTATATTATGTGTAACAAAGCAGTATATATTGTGTGTATAGATGTATATAATTGGTGATGGGTTTTTTTTTAGTAGTAATAATAGTGCTCTTGAGTGACTGGAAAAAAAAATTCAAATTATTTTAAATATATATCTAAAACATAAAAAAGTCATTTTTTTATTTAATTAAATTCATTGACTTAAAAATTTTCTTGAGGAATATAATGTGTATTCTTGGTACTAAATGCAGATTGATAGATTTGCAAATGATAAAGTTATAAGGTCTTTCAGATTTTACAAATAAATCAATATTTTTCATTTGCTAATTAAAAATAAAAAAAAATTCTACTTATAAGCCAAAAGAATTCATATATCATGATTTATTGTAAGTCATGAGCTAGTATGTCATAGTAATAATTTGTTGATTTTTTTTTAATAAATGATTTTTATTTCAGTTTAGAATTTCAAATATTCAAACAATAAATTAATAATTTTAATTCAGCCAATTTAAAATAGTTTTCATTATTTTTTTATAACTTCAGAATTTTTTTTTTAATAAATACCACAGATACTTCTATTGATAAAACTTAAAACTAGCATTTATATATTATCATCATTATTTCAAATTATAAGATAGTTTTTAAACAAAAAAAATTATTTTAGAATAAATTAAAATTTTAAATTCAGTCTATTCAATAGCTGTTTTCATATCATGTGAATTATAGTTTTCTGTTATTTTTTTATAACTTCAGAAGTAATTTTTTTTTTGTAAATATTATAAAGTCCTCTATTGATAAAATATAAAACCAATATTTATATGACTGTTGTATCATTAAAAAAATTATACTTTCAAAGAGAGTTATAAAAAAGAAATAGAAAACTATATTTCAAATGGTTTGACAATAGTTATAAAATTGACTGAATTTAAATAATTTGTTTGATATATGTATTTATTGTGAAATTGGCATAACAGAAAGTTTGTAAATTTTTAACCTAATTTAATTGTTTAGAATTATTATGTTTTTGTTTGTTGATATTAGTATTAAACAATAATGGATATTAAATGCTTATTGTCCTAATTAGTAGATCAGATTATAATTCTGGATTATGAATTTTGCCAAAAACTGGATATGGTTTTAATTGTCATCATCATCATCAATCATTATCAATCCACTGCAGGATGAAGATCTCCAAGTTTAATCCATCTCCGATCTTTAGCTTCTCTTCTCCACATCACCCTTGCATACTTTCTTATTTCATCCATCCTTCTCACATGGTCTCTTTCTGGGTCTTTTACAATCTCTTGGAGTCCAGTTTAAGATTTCAATTGTCCATCTATTATCATCTCTTCTAGCAATATATCCAGCCCAACTCCACTTCAGTCTTTTAATTTTTTCAATGAGGTCAGTAACACCTGTTTGTTCTCTTACCCATACATTGCTTTTTCGATCTCTTCTTGTTACTCCCAACATGCATCTCTCCATACTTTTTTGAGTGGTCTGGAGTTTCTGTATTGCTCTTTGTAATTGTACTACAAATTATATTCCACAATTCTGCATGTATCAATAAATATCTTTTTTGTTTTTAGAATTAAACGCCTATTTAATGAAAAGGCCATAAAATTGTTTCAAATCATGTATTTATTTGTGGTATAAGAATTGAAAGAAGGAACTTCATGTCCTCTTCATAGTTTGTCTTAAAATAATCTAAAATTTTTGCTTATAGTTTGCTATTTTGTTTTAATTAGTAGTAATGTTTTTCTTCCTTGTAAAATAAAATGGAAAGAAAACTTTTAAACTTAAAATTTGCAAAAAATAATAATAATGTGAACAGATAAACATTTTTTTTTTTTTGTAAAAAAGTATGTTATTTATTATAGCAATTTAAATATAATCAAACATTAATCTTTTTTTAATTATTATTTATATTTGAATTTGAAATGAAATGCATTTTATTAGAAATAGATCAAGAATTGATTTCAATGTATTTTATGGAGATGGAAGATAATTGAAATAATCAAAATATTTATGTATTATCAAAAGTGTTTTTTAAAAATATATAAATATAATTTAATAGTTTTTATAATGCAATTATTATCATCAGAAATCATGGGTATATGTACTTTCCCCACTTTTGTTTTTTTCTTGGAAAAAAAAAGATTAAATGTTTGTGATTTGCATAATAATATTAAAATGTAATTTTTTATGTTCTGGTCATTATTGATCCAATTTATATGGCTAAATAATTATGATTTCCTCTTTAAAACTTTTTTTTAATAAATTTAATCTTTGAACCACATGTTTATATAATTTTTTACTTTTTTGCATCCTGCCAATTTTTCGATGGATTTTTGTAATTATTATAATAAAGAAAATATAATCAATAAATTATTGTTGTATTTGAAATATCTTTATTAATTTCAGAATATTATTGGTAATAAAATTTGAAAATGATTGGCATTTAATTAATTTCTAATACTATAAAAATTAGTTTTCCACTTGAATTTGATCCTTTCTAACCTTCTTCATATATATACTTTTTTCAAGAATTTACTTGTTTTTGTTTCTGTTTTTGTTATGCAAATGAAGCCTTATTTATTTACATTTTTATGGTATATATGGTACATATATGCCCTTATTTCAATTGTTTTAAATATTAGCAAATTTCTCCATATAGTAGTGTCATTCAGTGTGAGCCATAGTAGTCAATGGATGCTAGAATGTTTGTGCATCAAAATCCCTATCTATTGCTTACTCATCCAATATTTCCAGTCTAGTTTCTAGCAATTTAGCCTTCATTAGTGAGGAACCTTGGATCTGCTCAGAGCACTGTGCTAAGATCTTTGAATCTAGTGCAACTCTCAAGAAGTTACTTAGATCACATGATGTGGTGTATGACTAAAAGCGAATGAGCTTTGATTGAAAGCATTATTGTGTTTTTATTTTGGATTCATAATTTTATAGTAAACTAAAATGGTAAAAGATGGTTGCTGGAGGGTTGCATTAGATCCAAAGATATAATGTAATGCTCTCCAAAGCTTTTCATTTTTGAAGGAAGACCACAAGCTAGAAACTAGTTTGGGCATATTGGATGAGTAGACCTTAGATAGGGATTTTGCTGCATAAATCTTCTAACATCCATTGATTACTTTGACTTTCTCTGGGTGCTACTACTGTATGGATAGATTTGCTACTGTTTTAATAGCTTGTATGAACATAAGAAATGGAAAGCATTTAGTATTTTTAATATTATGTTGAAGTAAAGCTATCTTTACTATTTTTATTATCTAAATAGCAAATCTCTAGTTTGTAATCACTGTTAGTTAAATTTACTCAATAAACGCACTGATAAAATAAATGTAATATTACAAAGATTGTGTGTGTGTGTTTAGAATCCTGAAAACGGAATTAAAATTTAAAAAATTATAATTATGTTGATGATTATAGTGTAACGTGTTAAAAATGGAAAATTTTTAATTAGACTACTTTATCTTATCTTTTAAATAACATACATGAACATGGAATTGATGGTGAGTTTAAATTTTATATAGTGAGGATTAACTTAACAAAATGATAATAATATTTACTAAGGCTGTAACCTTTAGGAATAAGTCTGAAAAATTCGAAAGTAGGGACCTCTACATGTCTTAGCCACAAACTTACGCTACCTCTTTTCTTCCTAGCGTAAGCTTGTGGCTAAGACCTGTAGAGGTCCCTACTTTCGAATTTTTCACCCTCTTTTCTTCCTAGCATAAGCTTGTGGCTAAGACCTGTAGAGGTCCCTACTTTTGAATTTTTCAGACGCTTATTCCTAAAGGTTACAGCCTTAGTAAATATTATTTAATATAATAATGTGTGTTTAATAAAATTTATAATAACAAAATGATAATAGGAATAGTATAATTTGAAGTGTATTTGGAAAGAAAATAGATGCAACTAAAGTTATGAATATGAATCGCAAAGATACAAATTTAAAGTTGATCTTTAGGAATGAGAAATGTAATAATTTTTACACATCAAAAGGATTCTATGGTAGATCACCTTGATACAGTCATCATCAAAAATATTAGAATGAAAATGGGAAGTAGTATAAGCAATGAAAACTAGAACTTGAATGATGATATGTTGCAAAATTAGTAATTTTTTCATCAGGAAAATCTTCAAGAATAAGAAAAAACTGATCCACTATTGATGAAGATAATGAAAATGAAATAAAAATGAGCAAGAATGGTTAAATTAGCTTTTATTAAGTGAAAGAGTATCTTTAGTGATCCTTGAATAGATTTATTAAATAAATATTTTTATGGAACAACTAAATCTCAATATGTTATTACATTCTTAAAGAATCATTTTTAACAAACTTGCATCATTACCCATTTTCTCATATCAATGTATAGGCCAAACAAAAGCTTACCACATTTATCTGACCCTGCCATTCTTGTATGATAAATAATTAAAGACATCTATACTTTGAAAGGATAAAATTTGATATCAGTGATGATTTTTGTAATTATTAACTAACTTAAAGTTTCAAATAAAAATCAAGATGAAAGTGCAAATAATTGTAAGAAGTAATAAATAAATTATTGCTGTTAAATAATAGCAATAATTTATTTTTGAGGGGCTTATTAAAATTTAAATGTTTTACATTTTGCATAGGAACAAATTGGAGTGATTAGAAAGAGAGAGAAGGGAAATACTTGAGGCTTTTGAATTGTGGGTTTAAAATAAAATGAAAATGATTTATCAGAAATACAGATTTTGAAATGGTTATTTAATTATGTGATAAAGAAATTAAGAGCTGCATTATGCATTATCTGAAGAATAGAGAAATTATATATGACACGATCAAAGAGTAGATTGATTAAATTAATATTTTTTAAAAAGAGGTGGGGAAATGATAACTGGATTTTCAAAGAATGGAATTAAGGATCGATAGGATTGAAGAAGTAGTGGAATCTATTTGCTATTAGAATAGATGGGTAAGTTATGCTTAGAGATTGGTAGAATGTATTTTAAGAATAACAAAATGAGAAAAAGAGAAATGGATTTTATAGTTCCATTAGAAGTTCAGAATAATCAATATACTGGAGTGTTTAGAATTCTGCAGTGGAATATTTTTATTACCGACCTTTAACAAAATTGATTCATTTCTAGTGTTTTTTTTTTTTGTCTTTTTATTTTTTCCCTGGAGTTAGAATGTCCATACTAATTTTGTAAAGTGTTTGCTACTACTGCTGATAAAATAATTAATGTTAGAACAACAACAAAAAAATACATTTTACACAAATAATGTTAATATATAGCAGAGAGTTTTTTTTTCAAAGTGAGAAGGATCTGCCAAATTTCATAAAAGGAATTATCTATTAAAATAATAGCTATAATTGAGCAAAAACATTTTTTTTAATTTTTAAATAGTTAGACTACTGGTAAAAAGTTGTTATTAAGAAATCTATAATATTTGCAACTGAGGAAGGTAAATTTATATTGATCAATTAAATTAAACTCATGCTCTATGTGGCTTTTTAGTGTTTAAAATCAGAATGCATTTTAAATTGAAATTCATGTCAAAAATAATAAATAAAAACTATTTGATATTGCTTTAAATGGGTCAATATATTTTTAAAAAATAATGTCATATCACATGTAATAATAAAGAAAAAAAATCATTTTTATATAGTTTTCAACTTATGTAATTAAGTAATAAGATTCTGAGTAATTTCGTTTGTTACATAAACTAAAAAAATTATAAATCAATATTGCCTGATGTATTAAAATGCATCTTTTAATGATTATATTTACAGAGTATTTTCTGTATTGAAGAGATTTTTATAAAGCAAATTTTATTTGAAATATCTAATAATATAAATAATGGTTGGTTGCCTTGCAATTAACAACCTACTATTAATAATTCACATATGCCATGTAAAAGCGATATAAAGATATATAATGAATTTTTTGCAACAATAATTGATATAGTGCATATTGAAAACAAAATCAATTTGAACATTTAACAAAATAAGATTATATATCAAAATATGTCAAATCATAAAAATGTGTGTGGTGAGATTTAAAATTGTTATTTTTTCTTCTTCATTCTTAAATTCTATTGATTGAGAAGTTTTAAAAAATATTTTATCTTTCAATAGCTTTTTCCAAATATTATTAATTTTCTTTAATTCACACTTTTTATTTATGCTCGCAAGTCTTTAAAAAATCTTTATAGCTTCACTTAGTAGTCTCTAGTCATATTGTTCAATTTTTGCCAGAATATGTGTTTTATTAAAATTAATGAGATTTGTTAATTTAATGTGTGAATAAAACTTATCACCCAATACAATTTAAGAATGAAGAGAAAATAACAAAAGAAAAAAATAATGATTTTAAATCTCACCACATACATTCTTATTATTTGAGAAAGAAGAAGCTCTGAGGAGAGTACTTGTTGTTGTACTGAAACGTCAGCTATTTAGCTATTATATTTTTATTACATAGAAGCTTCCGGAAGTAATACTATGAATATATATTATACATTTTAACATAAATTCTTTTAAAATGGTCAATTATATTTATTTCTGTCTTAGAATGTAATTATATTAAAAGTTAATAAACAGAGCAAAACTCTCCATACAGTATTGCCACCTGTGCTAAACAGAGTAATCAATGGATGCCAGAAGGCTTGTGCATAAAATCCCTATCTAATGCCTACTCATCCAATATCCCCAGACTAGTTTCTGGCTTGTGGCCTTCGTCAGTGAGGAGCTTTGGATCTGAGAGCACTGCATCTAGATCTTAGGATCTAATGCAACCCTCTAGCAACCACCTTTTATCTCTACTTAACTACAAAACTATGAGAATGAAATTGAAAACACAAAAAATATTTTCAATCTAAGCTCAATAGCTTATATAGTCATATGGGTGCTGAACTGAGTTCAGCACCCATATGACTATATAAGCTATTGAGCTTAGATTGAAAATATTTTTTGTGTTTTCAATTTCATTCTCATAGTTTTGTAGTTAAGTAGAGATAAAAGGTGGTTGCTAGAGGGTTGCATTAGATCCTAAGATCTAGATGCAGTGCTCTCAGATCCAAAGCTCCTCACTGACGAAGGCCACAAGCCAGAAACTAGTCTGGGGATATTGGATGAGTAGGCATTAGATAGGGATTTTATGCACAAGCCTTCTGGCATCCATTGATTACTCTGTTTAGCACAGGTGGCAATACTGTATGGAGAGTTTTGCTCTGTTTATCAACAATTAATGTGCTAGTATAGGAAATGTGATCATGTGATATATTAAAAGTTATTTTAATGATTAATTATTTGATAACAGATAAAACAGAATTAAGTGCATTATTCTATTTAAATCACTTAGTATGTAATAGACAATCATATTAATTTAATGTCTATATCTGTAAGTGCAAATTATTTATACCTACACCCATGTACAACAATTGCCAAATTGTAACTATATGTATATGGCTTTTATATGTGTGGTGATGCTTCCATCAATTATTATTACTTAAGAATCATAATAGTCATTTAACATATGTAATGTTGTTTTCATCATCTAAAGAATGCTTTTTTTAAAAAAAAGTATATATATATAAATTATGGATTGCTTAAAAACTATAAAATTGTTCATTCAAAAATATAAGGTGAAAATGTAAATAGTAACAAATTTTATATGTTTCCATTTTTTTTTTCTCATTTCATCCAAGAAATTCAACTTCAAGAATAATTGATGATGAAAAAACATGCCTCTTGCCATCAATTTTTTTTGTTGTATGTATAAACTATGGTTAGTTTAATTTGTAGCAATTTTTGACATTTGTTTCAATTGTATCATGAAATTACTTTAAAATGGCATCACAATGTTTAAAGAGTATGTGCATTGTTTTATATTCTCATAGTTTGGTAGTTTGTTAAAATAATGCTGAATATTTTTCAGTATAAATATCACCATGATAAGATACTGATCATTTATTGAATTTTTATTATGGAACTGATAAACAATTATCATAATCTATGGTTTCATTCTATTGGGTTTTTTTTAATCTCAGTTGATGATTAGTTAAAATACAATCATTAACAGAAATAAGTTTTCCTACTGTTTTCAAAAAAAGGTAAAATATTAAATTTAAAAAAAAAACATGTTAAAATATTTTTCTTCAGTTTTTGAAACAAATTGATATCAAAAGATGAAAATATGAAAAAGAAAATACAAATTTTTATAAGAATATAAAGAAAAAAGAGTTTTTATATATCTAAAAATAAAAAAATGATTTTTTTAAAATTAAATACAATAGTCACAAATCAATAATATTATTTTGTTATCATTCTAATTAAGAATTACATACAAAAAAAAAAGACTCCCAAAAATTAAATTAATACTGGATAATCAGTAATTGTAAGGTTAATTGCTCTGAAGATCATGTAACATCCAAGCTCTCTGGTGGCAGATTAGTACTTAATATCTTATTAAACCATAGTAGAAGTTAGTTATATAATATACTGGGATGTTGTGTAGCTACCAGAGAGTGAATTTATTAAAATTGTAATAACTGAAATGCAGGCTTATTATATACATATATCAATATATATGTAATAAAATTGTAATACTAAAAATTACCCTTGATTTTTTGCTTGGCTAATGGTTTTGAATAATAGATATTCAGATTATAAATATTCTTCCTGTAAATTAAATTAAAAAAAAATTTACTGTCGAAGAATAATCAAAAGTCACCATTGCACTAATTAACTATTGAACCCATAGTCACCATTTATATATGAATAAATATATACATGTACAAAAGTGTAAAACCATATGCAGTGCAGTTATATGGATGAATGTTCTTACATTTATGCATGTATGAAAATATATTCACATATTTTTTAATGTAGTCATATGTATTCAAGTAAGGTATAAAATAATTTGTTCTTCTTTGTCTTATTTTTATTATCATTTATTTAGTTATTTTTTGCTTATTTGTCTTATTGAATTGTGTATATGCAGAGCAGCTGAAAATCAAAAAACTTCATTGAAAAACCAAGAACAACCTAGTACACAACCAAGTGCAAGTTTAATTTTGAGAGCTGAACCTACAGTAACCAGTATTCTTAAAGTAAATGGTTTTCTTATTTTGAAATATTGGTCAGTTTGTGTATGTGTATTTGGAAACATGTTTGAATATATATATATATATATATGTGAGTATTTGTTTTGATAAACTTCTTTAGCAAATTAAACTCAATTTGAGATATTGTAGTTAGTGTTTCATTTAAAATCTATTTATTGCCAGGTGCAAGCATATCTTATATATTTACAGATCATTCCAAATCTCATTTGATATTTCATTTTGTCATCATTGAATGTTTCACACTAATATCTTTGATCATGTATTATCTTTTCTTTGAGCAAAGTTTGCTACTTTTCTACATTTTGCTTTTTTGATACAAATTATAAAAAATTTTGTTTATCTGGAAAATAATATAAGTAATAATCTCTACTGAAAAAAATAAATATCCAAAACATAAAATGTCTTCAAGTTATAGGCAGAATTTAGAAAAAGCAAAGATATCATGTAACAAAACAAACTACATATTAGATACATGCATATTTATTAGCATATTATATAATTGTCAAATATGGACAATGAAAGAATGAATGCATAAATGAATTGCATCATATGAAAAAAAAATTCTAACTATTATTCATTTTAAATATATCAAAAATATGGTCTTTTATTTTTTTTATATTTACCCCATCAGTAATAACTTTCTTAATAAGATGAAATTGTAATATTTTAAACCAAATTTTAAATATAAAATATAATTAAACTATTACAAGGTGATCAATATATTGGGAGTTACAAAATATCAGATAATATGGAAAATAATTGTGATGATCCCAGATAACTCATGAATGATGCAAATATATCAGATTAGTATGAAAGCATACATAATAATAATAAATTTATCATTTCAAAAGAACGAAAAGACAAACTAAGGGAAGGATTAATTGTATATAATAATCACGAAATTTATTTGTAAAGAATGTAAATAATTTAGGTTGTGTTCTGATCTATCGTGTCAGCCACTTGACGGTGCTATTTCTAATTAAATTGCTAGAAATATGCCCTTTCTGTGGTTGCAGCCAAACAGATAGCTTTCTTTCTATGATAAAACACAGAAAGAGTCAGTTTACTCGGCTGCCGGCTACTGCTGTGGCTTTTTTCTATGCTAAAAGCACAGAAAAATGTCTTCATTGGCTGCCGTAGTTGGTTGTGTTATGCATTTTATCGTAATGCTGGGTTGTATATTTTCGCTATAGTGTCATGTGACGGTGTGTTGACTGCATCATGTCTAAATAATTTAACTTTTCAGGTCGACCTTTTTTTGTTTCATGTGAACTGACCTACTGGTACCTTCTAACACTTTTAACAGTGTCGTCACTGTTCCATCAGGACTGTGTTAGCGTTACAAATTGGATTTTATGGTGGGGCACAGCACTATTTCGAAAATCACGATGAAAGTAACATATCACGAGAAATCGTCCGAGACAGGGAAGATGGCTGCTTCCAACTCTCAAAATTACCAATTGCCAGACACTGGAGTCGGATTTCATTATAATAGTTTGTTATAATTATTAATAACTTTATTTGGTAAATTGCAATCGAATTTAGTTCCCCCCACCCCAAAACGCAGTGTCTGATTAATTACTGTCCAAAAAAGGGTAAAATGTGATTTAATTTTTTCTTAAAAAACTACCGTAACTTTTCCGATACGTAAAAAAAAAAAAAAAAAAACAAGCCCGTCTCTGATTAATTAGTGTCCAAATAAGTCTCCACTATATTTACTATTATTTGTTATTAAAAAAGTAATGTAATTTTATATATACACACACAAAAAGATTGCAATATAATTTAATTTTTACCCTCCAAAACACGGTGTCTGATTAATTACTGTCCAAAAAAAAGAGGTAAAATGTAATTTAATTTTGTATTTAAAAAGTACCGTAACTTTTCCGATACGCAAAGTAAAAAAAAAAAAGCCCATCTCTGATTAATTACTGTCCCAAAAAGGTCAAAGTCGGCTTTCATTGTAAAATTTTGTTGGAATTACTGTCCAAAAAAGTCTCCAATGTACTATTAATTGCTATTGGAAAGTAACATACTTTTTTATCAACACCCACACACACACGCAAAAAGCCAGTCTCTGATTACTTACTGTCCCAAAAAGTCTGTTTACATTTTTAGATTTTGTTATTATTTTTTTTTAATTTTATGGACATTGTAGTTGTATAGAATGGCTGGCCCGGGAACGTTATATCAATGTGTTTTCGCTTAGCATCAACACCATCAAGCGGCTGACACGATAGATCAGAACACAACCATAATTTATTATCAATGTATAAATATAAGGGATTTGAACTCAGACTTTCAAGGCACGTCACTATCTCATACTACTGATATACATGACCACACACATGCAGAACAATATTGGCATCAGCAAGGGATTTGGGAATTCTATCATCAGATTTTCAATGGTGTGGATGGCTGAAGAGTTGGAGGTTGGACTAGGTTGAAGCCTGTCCATTAAAGGGTAAGGATTTGCTATCTTAATATAAACTGAGCATTGATTATATATATGTATGGAAGATGGTAATCTGGACCAACATTATAATGAGTGCTGGTTTAGCACGAAATATGTATATTGATGATTATTTATCTTTTCTGCATGTGTGTGCTCATGTGTATCAATAGTATGAGATAGTGTGGATAGTGAAGTGACTTGAAAGTCTGAGTTCAAATCCCCTACATTTTCAATTAGGCTCCAGGTTTAAGAGTGGCTGGTATTTCAAATCTTATAAATGTATAAACAGTTTTCCTTATTTTTTTATTGTTAATGAAGTATTTAACCGAATGTTCATTGGTATTTGTTGTTTATTAGTATTATTGTAAATAAATGATCATTTTTGTTTTAAACTTTGTAGTATTAATTTCATTGTGATTTGAGAGTCATTTCTATAACAATGTCATATCAATAAAGCACATTATCTACATAAAATTGTACATATCAAATTATGATTACATACCTTGTTTGAGAAGCTATGCTTAAGAGTTTATAATTAATATATTAATTATCAATTGCTTTAAATTATAACTATATTAAAGAAAGCTTATGGTACTTCATGTTTTTATTAGATGCAAAAGAATTTTGGAGAGCCATATGAAAAATACTATTAAATATTACAAAAATGGAGAGCATATAATAGAAATTAGCAATATGTTTGAGAGTCACATTTTAATTTTGTAATTTAAGTCTAAATATATGTTATATCATAAATTTAAAAGTATTATATAATTTTAGAGTACAAGTTATTAATCAAATATATTTTAAGATTTATAATTCTGAAGGAGTAAATTGCAATGGGTGAATGCTAACTAATTAAGAGATGTATTTCATTGAATTAGATTTGGTAGATAATAATGGTGTGATGAAGCTTTGATTATAAGAAAATAAGTATTCTAGAGTAATTGTTGTTAACATAAGTATGAGAATAAATCTTAGGAAAAGTAGATTAAATTATTTAAGGAAGGTAATGAGTATTAATTTCCATGTCTTATTATTATAGTTAGATTAAGTTTCCAATAGGAAATTAATCAAGGTTTGTAATAGTAAGCATGTTTTTATTAAATGGTTGGATACCCAGTAATATGTCTCTTGTGATTCAATTATTTAATTATCAATCTACTTGTTATATTGGATTTTAAAATAGAATACTTATGATCCCTGAGATAGCTATAGTATAGCATCAATTATTTTGAGTTAATGTAATTTGGTTAATAGTTTTATTTTTAGGATTCTTAAATTGTAGAAGAGTAGTTATTTTATTATTTAAATGAAATATTATGTTAGTTATTGCTTGTGGGAGTTTTCCTAATGATTATAATAGGATAATTGTCGCAATAGCATTGCCATTGCGGAGTGTATTTTATATACTTCTCAATGTTAAAACCACTCTCTTGTAATCATGCCTAAAGTCTATCTTATGTTTTAATATTTAGCAAGTTTCAAGCCCCATAAAGAGTTTTATACTTTATTGTTGTTATACTTGAGCTTAGATGCAAGATACTAAGTTTTAAATTGCAATTAGAAGGTAATCTTAACTTTAAAAAAAAAAAGAATAAAAGTATAATAAATTTGATTTTGATTGAATCATGGATTAGGAAGATATAAATACTTCTTTCTTTTTTATGAGATCAGATTGGCAATAAGGAGAAAGTAGTAGTTGCTGAACAAAATCTACACGAATCATTGTTAAAACCATATTTGTGGCAAGTTAATTTTTAAACTGTTAATAAAATGGCAATGATCATAGAGAAAAAGACTTAATATGTCCAATAAAAAAGCAATTAAATCTTATTATGGAAATATGGAAAAATATTTGCTGTGGCACTGTAAATCTAATGATGAAGGACTAGATCCTTTTTAAGTACCAGTTGTTGGTTAGTCACCATTTACTGTTTAAAGGAACTTGTTAGAGAAAGACAAATCCAGATCCTTGAAATATATGCTTTTCTACCCAATTCATTGATATTAACCATATCCAAAAGTAAATACCCATTTTGTAATATCTTATTTGGAATCAAATTATATAATGAAGAGAAAATGAAATGTAATAAGTGAAAAATAAAATTAAAAAATAACACAACAGGATTCAGTTAAATTCAAGAAGATACAGGTAACTTATAGAACAACAATTTAAGACACCTATTTGAAAAAAATTTAGACCTAATCATGGTCTATGTATGCACGTAAAACTGTTATACATATAATCGCATGTACATACTGATAATCGAGCTCAAGAGGTTATAGTTAGATGATATCTTCTTTTTTTTTATTGCAGTGTTGGTAAAACACATTTCTTTAATTACAGTTAATTGTATTTAAAGTATTTTTTAATAATTATTTCATTGTTGTTGTTTTTTTTGTATTATTAATTTTTATATATATTGACAATATGTATATGCATATTTGTTATGTCCAAGTTTATTGTATCAATTTTTGTATATATATGTATTTATATGCCAGTTAATGGATAATTAGAAGAATGAAATTTTATTAGTAATAAAGTAGTTATGTAATTATTTATCCATTGTCTCATGTAAAAAGGAAATGTTTATTTATTTCATACTATAATTCCATTTATACTAATTGTTGGCATTTTTATTTTATTAAAATATTCATTTTTTTAAAACTTAATGTCTTTGAATATCTTTCTTCTTTATTCTATTGTGGTATTCAAAATATATTTAGCAATACAGTAGTATAAATCATAAATTTACAGTGTGATTTTAATTATTATTTTGATAAACCTATATTAAGAGTCAGTGAGATAATATCTGGAATTATGTGTAATAATGGATATTGAAGAAGTTGAATTCATCATGTAATTATCCATTATATCTGTTTTTCATTAATAAATAAAACCATCATCATCATATCCATAAACCAAATGTTTAAGAGAGAGTGTAGAGTTATATTTGGCCATTCAATTCTCAGTGTATTTCTGGTTCCATGACAGTATATATATTTTGTGTATATTCATATCGCAGATTATTCTCTTTCTAATATGTTAATCAGAATTATTTTGTAGGCAGACTTATAATGAATCATTTTTAATAAACTTGCAAGTACAATTTTACTTTTCATTTATCAATGCCCATTCTTTCAATCTGATAAAAGAAAAATGAATGGGCATTGATAGATGAAAGGTAAAATTGTATTTGCAAATTTATTAAAAGTGAATCGGTACGAATCTGCCTGCAAAATAATTCTGAGTAATGTATTAGAATGAGGATGTTCTATGATATGATTATAATTCTATACATTACATATTCAAGCAGTACTATATTTACATGCTGTTGAAATTAGTAATATTGTGTATATTAAACAGAAATTACAAAAACAATTTTTATATTTGCATATATTATACCATACATATATATAATTTTTTTAATATAATCATTGATTTATGCATGTCAGGTTTGTGTGAATAGGAAACTGAGTATTTTAAAATGCTTTATCTCTTAATTAAATAAACATGATTTTTATGTATATTTAATAGAGCAGCATGTAACTAGCATATTCAAGTGTTTGCTGCTAAATATATGTATATAGGAGTAGTGAATATTAAATTTAAAAAATCATTCATTCTTTGGTTATGAATATATAGATAAGTACAGTATATTAATTCTAAAAATGTAAACAGCTCTAGATGACATATTTTTAGACTTAATTGAGAAATACTCAACTATTTGAAAAAATTTTAAATATATTCTTGATCTGAACAACTTTCTGAATACATATCTAGACATGAAATTTATAATGCGATTTATAAATTTCACTGTGATGTTATGAATGTTTTATTTTTAAATTTAAAATAGATATTTTTTTCTTGCATTTAGCTATTTCTTTATTGAAGAAAATTGTTTAAAATCTGTTTTAAATGAAAAATTTAAACACAATTGTGAAATATCAACATGGAACTTGATATTAAAAATCATTTAAAAATCATTTTTCTGGTGAATTATTGAATAATTATGCAGTTGTCAATTATATTTAGTATTAGATTCATTTAGAATCTCAGATTATCTTTGTTGAAATAATAGCTTAGTTTAAAAATAAAAAATTATAAAATTTACTGTACGTTTGCTATTATGAAGGATTGTTTTTTTAATTTATGCAATAATTTTCTATAATATATTTTTATATAATTTTTTAAATTTATAAATAAAATTGTTGGAATTTTCTCATGGTAATTTTTAATCTTTCAGACTCTGGATGCAGACTATTCAAAAAATCAGGATGGTTTGTTGGGTGTCTTATGTCACATGATGACAGGGAAAAGTTTTGAACTAATACTAGCAGCTGCTGCCGCTACCGGCAAGTTACAAAGTTTTGCTGTGAAATTGATAAAGTAAGCCACCAGTGTTTGTTGGTTTACTTATTTGAAGTTTTTAATAATCACTTGCATAACATTAAATTATTTTATAGGTTTAATGAATTCAGCAAGCAGATCAATGGAGAAGGGACCAAAGCTTCCCAGACCAGAGCTATGCTCTTCGATATTTCTTTTCTAATGCTTTGTCATATAGCACAATTGTATGGAGCAGAGGTAGAATTATTCAACTTTTTTTTCATTAGATTAAATTATTTATTAGCAAAAGTTAATTTTTGTAAATTAAGTGCTATATTTTTTTTTTTGTTAAATATTATGTATAAAAAAGTGATAATTTAGTGTTGACAGTATTTAAGTCTTCACTTGTTAATTACAGTTGTATTTTTTTGTTGAAATCAATAAATTTAGTTTCGATAATAGTTTTTAATATTTTTATAATGTGATATATGATATCCATTATTTATTATAATTAATAAAATAAAATCATTTATCCAGAAGGAAGTTTAGTAATTTTTTTTTAATGAAATAAAATATAAATATTAAGTTTAATATTTCTATTTTAAATGTTTTATTTAGTTACTTTTAGAGAGAAAAGTATGGGATTGTTAACTTGGTAAATGTTCTTTCCCCATTTTATATGCATGTTGTTGATGACTTTTGAAAAGAAGGAAATTGCTTTTAATTTACATTTTTAACATTGCTTTTGTTAACCTATTGAAAATTTAAACATTATTAATTGATAAAACAAACAGCTTTCTACTTTTGTGCTATTTATTGTAATCTTGAGTAATCAATAATGACTAGGCTTACTTCCATTTTATTATTTAAGCTAAAAACCTGAAATTTAAATCTGCCTAAAATTTTGAACAGTTATATAGATCTGACTCAATTAAGAAAGTTATAATGGGTTGAGGATTTGAGTGCATTAAGGCATATCGCAATCACCATTATTTATTCAAGCTTATGATATTTGGCACATAAGAAGAGAGCTTTAATTCTATCATATTACGTGTGCTGAAGGATTGATTTATTTGTATTATTAATAATGAGTTTAATATTTATAATAAAAAATAGGAAAACTAATCTTTTTTATTATCATTAGTTGTTAAACCACTAAACATTACATGATCACCATTTTTTATGCTTGCACTGAGTGGCACTACTGTATGGAGAGTTTTGCCTGCTTTAATACCATTAGTTGGCTGACAAAATTTCCAAA
Organism: Epiperipatus broadwayi; assembly: GCA_028023455.1. Classification (NCBI taxonomy): domain Eukaryota; kingdom Metazoa; phylum Onychophora; class Udeonychophora; order Euonychophora; family Peripatidae; genus Epiperipatus; species Epiperipatus broadwayi. Next base: position 25,431,401 of record JAQFVV010006197.1, read on the forward strand.
TTTAATCTATTATCTCTGATTTTATCAAAATTGGAAAAGAATAAATATCTTTATGCTGTTCTTCCATAAAATAATAGTCAGAAAATAATAAATTTTTTACAACAGCTATATAAATGTCAAATTTTTTTAATATATATAAAAAGCCTTTTTCAGCACCTGATTTGGTGCCCTTTTCAGATGTTAATAATCTATTACATTAACAAACTATTTCAGACATAAAACCATCTAGTGTTCAATAATGAAATTAAAACAAAGAATAACAGTATAAATCATTAAAAAAAAAAAAATCAAAACCTGCATATATAAATCCAGTAATTACAAAATAATTGATTATATCATAACAATATAATAAATAAAATAAATTACACGCATTTTTTACAATTATATATATGTCAATTTATATAATTTTCCATTCATTTTTATTTAATTAATTATTAACCAAATTAATAACTACTATTTTTTATTGCATTGCCAAATGTATATCATATAATATTAAATTGTCCATGCACTTTACTACTGTTACACAATGCTTTATTTACCAATCTTTTTTACAGTTTCGATTGCCCCAGCAAAAAAATTTGAATTTGAATTTAGCAGTTGAAGGCTAGGAGATACAAAGTTCTGAAGAAGATTGCTGCAGCAATCGAAACTATAAACTGTAAAAAAGGGTGGTAAATAAAGCATTGTCTTGCAATAGTAAAGTGCATGAACAATTTAGTATTATATGGTATATTAACCAAATTTATAGAAGTCTTGTAAATATTCATACAATTATTTAAATTATTATTATGGTACTGGTTGATTAGACACACACAACACTTGATGGCATTATTTATGTGCTTAAAACACATAAAAATGCTGTTTATGTGGCCGACCATATTTTCGCAGCCATGTTTACATGTAAATACAACAGTTCTGTTGTATTACACATTTCAGACCGCATTGTCGCATCACGCTAAATTATTTCTGCAAATTCGCACACTTCACACTTTTTTATGGTGTCGTCTGAGGGTGTGTTTTGATCAAGTATCCAAAAATCATTATTTGTAAATAAATTTTTATATTTTTTTAATTGAAATCATGCGATTTGACTAACCAATAATTATCGGAGGGTTGGCACACTTCTGTAGTCAAGTTTTACATACTTTGAAGTAGATAACATGTCAAATAACATATTCTCGATAACCTACACGAGACAAACAAAATGGCACAAGAAAATCAAGATGTTCAATTGTCTCATTTACCTGCAACAGAAGCAGATTGCAGGGGAAGAATGTGCTTCCAGATTCCAAGACATATGAGTATGGAGCATCAATGAAGCTTTTTCTCAGAAAATGTACAAGTCAATTGTGATGTTCGTTCCGCTCATGCAATCGAACAGATTCGATTAAAAAGCGTATATTTTTAAAAAAAAGAAAGCGGAACCAAAAAAAAAAGCGTAATAAGTTTTAAATTTGTTGATATTATTTTTAAAAAAAGTGAAACCAAAAAAAAAAGGCTAATAAGTCTTAAATTTGTTGATTTTATTTTTTTAAAAAAAAAGCATAATAACTTTTTAATTTGTTGATGTTATTTAAAAAAAAAAAAAAAAGCGAAACCCAAAAAAAAGAGTAATAAGTTGAAAATTTGTTGATGTTAATAAAAAAAAGACCTTCAAAAACTACAAATTCTGTGTTTGATTTTTTTTTTTGTAAATTTGTTGATGTTAATAAAAAAAAAAACCTTCAAAAAGTATAAATTTTGTGTTCGATTTTTTTTATAAGACAAACAAACTAAATACGTATTTCAAAAAACAAAGAAAATCCCCAAAAAATACGGCCTGGAAAGTTCATATTTTATTGTTTTTGCATAGCAATAACGCCATCAAGCGGCATGTGTCTAATCAACCAGTACTATTATTATTATTTTTTTAATATAGTATGTTTCATATTTCTCAGAAAATGTACAAGTCAATTGTGATGTTCGTTCTGCTCATGCAATCAAACGGATTCGATTAAAAAGCGTATATTTTTTAAAAAAAGAAAGTGGAACCAAAAAAAAGCATAATAAGTTTTAAATTTGTTGATATTATTTTAAAAAAAAGCGAAACCAAAAAAAAAAAAAGGCTAATAAGTTTTTTTATTTTTAAAAAAAAAAAGCATAATAACTAGTAAATTTGTTGATGTTATTTAAAAAAAAAAAAGCGAAACAAAAAAAAAAAAGAGTAATAAGTTGAAAATTTGTTGATGTTAATAAAAAAAAGACCTTCCAAAAGTACAAATTTTGTGTTAGATTTTTTTTATAAGACAAACAAACTAAATACGTATTTCAAAAAACAAAGAAAATCCCCAAAAAATATGGCCTGGGAACATTCATATTTTATTTTTTTTGCATAGTAACAACGCCGTCAAGCGGCTTTTTAATATAGTATGTTTCATATATTTGTTTTTTTTTTTTTTTTTGATCTTTGATGTAATTTAAACATTGTTATCGTCGATTAGCCCTACATGCTGCCTGATGTCACTGTTGCTAGTCAAAAACCAATAGATATAACGTTATCGGGCTGTTTTCCAATTTACTTTTTTACACTACTACATGTCAGCGCATAGCGCTGGAATTCACAGGGAGGGGAATCCGATATATTTGCCGATGTCCGTCACATGCGAGACAATTTTTAAAACATCCATCTCAGCGTGTAGGGCTGGAATTGGCAGGGAGGGGGTTCCGATGTTTTTGACAATCTGAACGATCGCCTGTCACAACATACACAACATTTTTAAAAACAAAATTATTTAATAAAATCTAATATTTCCTTTTTTCAATTAACATCTGATCAAAAAAAAAAAATTTTCAACACTATTTTAAAACAATTTACGAAACACAATTCGATTTAAAAATTCCCCTCTGATCAAGCCAAGCTTATGCTTTGAAAGTCTCATAGCTGTCCCTGCGTAAAATACATTTTACGCGTGATTTCTATATAATGCTGGAATGTACACTTGAAATTCATTTAACCTTAAAAATATGTGTACGGAAGCACGTCTTTTGTCTTACAATTAGTACTATCTAAAACTACATCAGGTCATATTAAAAATAAGTACTTCGAATGCTCAGGCAAAGACTTAGGACAACTTGAATTCTACATGCCCTCACATCATACTGTAGTGATCTGTGAAGTGTGTAATAGTACCGCGAAGCACAAAAGCTGTTTAGCGGCCAATATGAACGGAACTATTCTATAGGCCGCATGAGCAGTATATTTCTGTGCTTTTGCATGGAAACGGCGAAATCAGGCGGTGTGCGGGGGCTAATCGACGATAACCTAAACATTTAATACTTTTTGTAGCGTCTATTCTATGCCCATATTTCAAGTAATGAATGTATAATGCAGATTTATCATCTCTTCTATTAATTGCATTATTATGTTCTTTGGTTCTTACCTCTAATTGTTTGCCAGTATGACCAAAGTAAATCATTTTACAAATTTCACATGTAAGTTTATACACAACTTTTTTGTATTATATATCATCTCTCAACCTATAATTACATATTAATAAATCGAGATTTTTACTATTTGACCAGCCAATGTTTATATTTTTCTCAATATAATTTTTGTTATATTTTAAGATAATATGAAAGTCTAATCCATTTCTTATTTGATTCATTATTACCATTTACCTTAGAAATTTTATCACCTACTACAGATGTTTTAGAATTAAAAAACATATTTTTAATAGTTTTAGGATTATATCCATAATCTTTATATAATTTAATAAACTGATTCTTTTGTAACTGAGCTACACTTTTATCCATGTTGATATTCTTCTGATAGCCGGGCATGGTTGCTTGATGACATTGTTTATGTGCAAAAGCACATAAAAATGTTGTTTATGCGGAAAGACTTACGGCTAATACAACAGTTCTGTTGTATTAGCCTTTGCAGGCTGCTTGATGGCATTGCACAGAAATATTATGGCCTGTTTTATGCTTCATGACACTTTATGCGAACTCGCACAATTCACAGTTGGCTACCGTATCGTCTGAGGGTGATTGGATTTTGAGTGGCCACAACTTTTGAAATCTCCATAACAGAGTAATTTCATTTCTACTTAAATCATGCAATCTGACTTACTACTAAGAATTGTCACACTATCCCCACTCTTCCCTACACAACTTGTAATGTGCAAAACATCCGCAAAGGGTAGGGCCAAACACAATTCGGCCGAGCTTCCTATATTTAAAATTTTTAATAACTGCTAATTTTTGCACCCATGCTTGTTGTGAATCTACATGAATAATTTTTCTTAATTTATATTTTTTAATAAAAGGTTTTAACTTAATTTTATTATCTTTATATTAATTTCTATATCTAAATATTTAATTTTATCTTCAAATTCTACTTTTGTAAATTTAATATTATATATATTATTATTAAATTCATTATAAATATTATTCATTGCTCTTTTATTACCAATAATTAAAATATCGTCAATATATATAGAATAATGTATTATTTCTTGACTAATTACCCTTTCTTTAATTACAACATTTTCTAATTCATTTATAAATATTGATGAGATTAACCCACTAATTGCACAATCCATAACCCATCTCTCATGAATATACCAAAATTCATTATTGTATTTAAAATATAAATTATTGAGTATTAATTTTAAACCCTCTTTAATAATATTTATTATATTTATATCATCTATATGTTTACTTAAATTTTTTATTAATATATCTATGCTTTTAATAAAAGTCTTGGAACACTTGGATACATTTTTTCAATATCCATTGTAAAAATACTTTGATTCCTATTTAATTTTATACTATTTAATTTATTAATAATACCATCTGCATTCTTTATAGAATATTCACCATACCCTAAAATATCTGTTATACATTTATTTATATACTTAACAAAACTTTAATAGTAATAATCAGCCATTAAGCTGATGCATATGCGCTTTGTGGATTTTTAACTATAAATGAAAATTCTCACTTCCAAACATAGCGCTATATAAAATAAATATCTCATTTACAAAACTTCTGTAAAATAAAATCACTAAAGTTAAACAACAGCCTCAATGGATTATTATTTTTGTAAATTTTAACCTTTGTAAAAATATATAGATTTTCATAAGAAGGATACAATAATTTATATTCATTTATATCTATAATTTTATAATCTTTCATTTTATTAAGTAGTTTTAAATATTTGTTTTTATATCCCTATAGTTGGATCTTTTAATAATTTATCATATCTTTCTCTATTTATTTCATCTTTTATCCTGTCAACATAATCCTTATGATACATGACAACAAATGTATTACCTTTATTCTCTTTACAAATAGTAATCCTTTCTCAGTCACAGATCTTCCTAATATTAATAACAAGCCTCCTATATTTATAGTCTTTATAAGCAATTGTCTTTTCATATAAGTCTTTATTTAATAAACAATTCATTTTCTTTTTATCATCAACTGATATATTTGCTAATTCAATATCGGTAACAAGCTTCTTATTAATAGCTTTATCTGTTATAGGTATAAAAGATGGTCCTTTACTCAATAACATGTTTTGTTCTTTAGAAACTTATTCTGCAGTTCCTCATTATAACCTATGAACTTGTAAAATCCTTAATCTTTAAAATTACAATTGAAATTGTCCAATATTTATTTAACATCCATTTCCATTTTTATTATATTTATTAATTATATGATGATTCCATTTGTTCTTGTATTTATATAAAAAATACATTGGAGTCTTCCCATTTATTTATTTTTATTAATAATTTTTTTAATATCTTTTTTTAAAAGCTTAAATTTACAAATATTTTTATTTAATATATCATATTTTTCATATATAAAAATTTGAAGAATATCCTTTTCTAATTTCATATTTAATTTCGAGTCACCAAATATCTTTTTATTATTTTTTATCATAATTTTACAAGCATGAGGAATTACTTTATATAATTTGCAATTGTTTAAATAAATTAATTGTCCTTTAATTTTTTCAATATAAACACATAAACTAGTTAATTTTTTTACTTTCCTTAAAATGTCCACAAACCTGATAAATTGTAATCGTCCATTATGCCATGTATTATGTAAATAGATTTAAAGCGTATTTATAAATTTTAGTAATATTACATAAAATTACGTGTGAAATTTGTAAAATGATTTATTTTGGTCATACCAGCAAACACTTAGAGGTAAGAGCCAAAGAACATAATAATGTAATTAATAGAAGAGATGATAAATTTGCATTATACATTCATTACTTGAAATATGGGCATAGAATAGATGCTACAAAAAGTATTAAATGTTTAAATACATCAAAGATCCAAAAGGAAGACAAATATATGAAACATACTATATTAAAAATAATTTAAATAATTGTATCAATATTTACAAGACTTCTATAAATTTGGTTAATAATTGGTTAATTAAAAATGAATGGAAAATTATATAAATTGACATATATATAATTGTAAAAAATGCATGTAATTTATTTCATTTATTGTTATGATATAGTTAATTATTTTGTAATTACTGGATTTATATATGCAGGTTTTGATTCCTTTTTTAATGATTTATACTGTTATTCTTTGTTTTAATTTCATTATTGAACACTAGATGGTTTTATGTCTGAAATAGTTTGTTAACGTAATAGATTATTAACATTTGAAAAGGGCACCAAATTAGCTGCTGAAAAAGGCTTTTTATGTACATTAAAAAAATTTGATATTTATATAGCTGTTGTAAAGAATTTACATTTTCTGCTTATTATCTCTGATTTGTAACTTTTTCATATCGTACCTGCAATTTTTTTACTTATCCATCACATAGGTCATCACTTTCTAAGTCGATTACAATTATTTGGAATCACTTTAAGATCTGAGTTATTCATCAGTTGTCATTTTTTCTTGCAATATGTCCAGGTCAATTTCATTTCAGTTTTTTAATTCTCTCAATGATTTCAGCAATGTCTATTTGTTTTAGCACCGATATATTTCACTTTTAATCCTATGCTTATTGTATAGTCTGTATTAAGTGTTCAAACTCAGATAAATAATTAAGTACTGATAGGGCATGTTTGATTTCAATATTAAATTATTTATTACCAAAAATATTCCATCCCAAGTTCAGTTTACGGACTAATTTAATCTATTATTTTTCCATCTATATTAATAATCTGATTTCTATATTTGTAGTTACTATCTTCTTCCAGTTCATTATTATTAATCTTAATTTTCATCTTTTTTGAAAAGTCATTGAACTTTACTGTATTGATTTATTAATTAAACTTTAATAATAAGATTAATAGTAATATTGTAATATTATTTTAATAAATATTAATGAAATCAACAAATTCATTGACTTTACATTTGGAAAAAAATCCAATCTCAGTTGTTTCATCCTTTAAAATAATAAATATGTTAATTCAGTTGAATTTACATATATTTGCAACTGTTTGCAGAGACTTTATATAAAACATAATAGATGATAATACTCATCATGTTGCTAATTGTTAGGTGATGAGAGTTTGTATGTTTTTATTCCTTGTTTTAGTCTCAAAATAAAATGAGCTACATACCCATTTATACATATTTAAACATTTGATTTTTGTTTTTGGTCCTAGTTATTTTTATATTAAAAAACTTAAAAATTTATTTTTTCATTTTCTGTTTTTAAAAAAAAAAATCACTAGAAACAATATTACATTTGTTTAAATTTTTATATGAATTAGTTGTGAAATTATAATTGTTTATAACATTTAATATAATGACATATTTTTATTTCTGTGTCCAGATTGTTATTTCAAATGGGGAAACAAAAGATTCATTTTTTGAAATGTGGGCCACTCAATGCCTTCCAGAAAATGGTCGCTACAAGACTCCCGATAATAGTCTTCCTGTAGATCCTAACAAAGTGGATCTTTTATTGACACAGTTTACATCAGGAGCTGCTGATTGGAAGACCAGGTAAAAGATTAGAACATGATTTGTGAAAATTATGTGACATTATATACCTATGTGAATCAGGAATTTAATAGAGTTGATTTTTTAATATCAGAAATGCAAAACAGCACTTTTTTTTTTTTTCAAGATCATCAATTTTTAAAATTATTTTTCAAAAATATTTTAATTATTGTATTGCGCATACAGTATAAAGCAAAATATATTAATATATTGTAAATGATAATTTGATATTGTAATTTTTATATTTTGAAAAAAGTCACTCCCTTTACATTTAATCATTTCATGATTTGCTGTGGTTAAACATTTAACAAGAATAGCAATTTTAAGAATTATAAGTTTCTAGATTGATTTTGAAGGAATCAAAAAATCTCGATTGGGATTATTGTGCCAACTTGTTATTGTATGGCTCAAACATCATGTGAGCTTTTGAGCAACTAGATAAATAATCAAGTACATTTTACTATTAATGAAAAACAGTGTTTTGAATTTATATGAATTATGACAGACACAAATAAATCATGGCCCTTATTCCCAGAAGGCTGTAAAGTCACCAACCAAGGCAGCGGTTGGTGGCCAAAGGTGGAGGGTGGTAAGAATCCCCTGATTATGATTGCGGACTCAGGCTGCCATTTGATGACAACTTTTTATTTAGGTACTTACAACTGCAGATCACTTTGAAGTGAAGGAAGATTACAAGAACTAGAAGAAGAACTGTCTTATATTAAATGGTTAGAAGAAAGGGTGAAAAAACAATTGATTTAAAAAGTGGGCATGTACTCTATTATAAAGGCACAAATATTGGAAATACAAGTGGACTTAGGATTCATTATAAATAAAAAGTGGAAGAACAACATTGTGGAGATTGATGATGTAGCGGACAGAATGGCAAGATTAGTTATACAATGTAATAGCAGATATCAAATGCAGATAATTTAGGTTTATGCCCCAACAAGTTCTCCTAGTGATGAAGTAGTAGAAGATTTTTATATGGATGTACAAAAGGCTTTTGATCAGTGTAAACAACATTTTAAAATTGTTATGGGAGACTTTAATGCTAGAATTGGTAAACAAATGAAAGATGAAAGTGTTGTTGATAATTTTGGTTATGGTAATAGAAATGAGAGAGGACTTAGACTTGTGGAGTTTGCAGAAAAAGAAAAACTTTATATTATGAATTCTTTTTTTTAGAAAAATGTTAAAAGGAAATGGACATGGAAGCATCCAAATGAAGGTACAGCAGAACTGGATTCTATTTTGACTAACAAAAATATTTCAAGATTGTAATGTTCTTAATAAATTTAACATAGGAAGTGATCATCGATTAGTAAGATGTAAGATACTTGTTAATGCAAAACTAGAGACACAAAAATTATTAAGAAAAACAATATTTACAGTTGATATTTCTAATCTTCAGAAATATTCTAATGAATTTAAATTAGAACTTACAAATCGGTTTCAAGTATCAGTAGATTTTGAACATGATTCAGATTTGAATAAAATTAATATGAAAATAACTGATACATTTTTAAAAACTTCAACAAAGATAGTAGAAAAAAAGCAGCAATTGACCAATAAAATTTCTACTGAGACAAGAATTTATGAAGAAAAGAAGGAATATGAAGATATACAAAAATGATGCATTAAAAAGGATTGAATATCTCGAAATTTGTAAAATAGTGCAGAAAAGAGTTGAAAATGATATAAGAAAGTATAACAGTGAACTAGCATGGAAAGCTGTAGAAGAGAATAAAACTCTCAAAAGTGTAAAATAACATTTTGATATTGATAGGAAATTTATATCTGCAATAAGAAAAAAAGATGGAATTATTACTATAAAAAAAAGATGATATCATGAAATGGGTAGAAGACTTTTATCAAGAATTATATAGTAATAAAGAACAAGTACCTATATCTATTACATCTTTTGAATTGCCCAGAATTTTAAATGAAGGAGTGAGACTTGCAATTAAATGTGTGCAGAAAGGAAAGGCTCCTTGTAATGATGGAATTATAATTGATATATTAAAAGAAGCAGATGAAGAAATAGAAATTTTTTAGCAGATGATTGGAAAAATGAAATATTAATATTTAAAAAGGTGGTAAAGAAGAGATTAGAAATTACAGTCCTATCAGCCTTTTATCAGTTTTATACAAAATTTTTACCAAGATAATCACAACTCGTTTACAGAGAACATTGGATTTCCACCAACCAAGAGAAGAAGCTGGATTTAAAAATGGTTTTAGTACAGTAGATCATATCCAGGTATTGAGAAACGTTATAGAAAGGACAAATGAATATGAATTGTCATTATGCTTTGGATTTGTAGATTATGAAAAGGCATTTGATTCTATAAACATTTCTTCAGTGATTAAAGCATTGGGTCATCAAGGTATAGATCCAGGATATTATCATATTTTAAAGAATATTTATAAAAATGCTACAGCAACAATTAGATTAAATAATGATATTGGGAAAATCAACATTGAGAAGGGTGTAAAACAGAATGACTCCATATTTACAGCAGTGCTGCAAGAAGTATTTTGTGGATTAAAATAGGAAGCTAAAGGAGTGAAAATAAATGGAGATTATTTAAGTCATTTAGATTTTTCAGATGATGTAGTTATTTTTGCAAATAATGCTTTAGAGCCGCAGGAAATGTTGGAGGAGTTATCAGATGAAAGTAGACTAAAGATAAATTTTAAAAAGACTAAAGTAATGGTTAATGGATTTTCTCAAAATATGAAAATAAGATCGATTATGATGAGTTAGAAGAAGTTAACAGTTACAAATTCCTTGGTCAGATTATTAATACAGATGGAAACATAATGGATGAATTAAACTTGGTTGGAATGCTTTTGATAGAAATAACTTGATACTAAAAGGAAATATGCCTGTGTGTTTGAAATGGAAGGTTTTTAATAAATGTGTTTTACCAGTTCTTACTTATGGATCTGAGACTTGAACACTTAATAGAAGAGCAATACATAGACTTCAGACCATTCAAAGAAGTATGGAGAGATGCATGTTGGGAGTAACAAGAAGGGATCGAAAACGCTATATATGGGTAAGAGAACAAACAGGTGTTACTGACTTCATTGAAAAAATTAAAAGACTGGAGTTGGGCTGGACATATTGCTAGAAGAGATGATAATAGATGGACAATTGAAATCTTATACCGGATTCCAAGAGATTGTAAAAGATCCAGAAAGAGATCACATGTAAGATGGAGGGATGAAATAAGATAGTGTGAAGGGGTGATATGGAGAAGATAAGCTAAACATTGGAGAAGATGGATTGAACTTGAAGAGACCTTCATCCTGCCGTGGATTGATAATGGTTGATGATGATGACACTTGAATTTAATCTCTTTCTGCATAGTATTGCATTTTGGTAATATAACTTTCCATTTAATAATAAGCCATGACCCTATTGTTAGATACTTAATTATTTTCTGTTTCTTTAGTGGAAATCTTATTACTTTTAATATTGTTGTAATCATTTAATCTTAAGCAAGGAAGAAGTTTAGCACCATGATTACTATTAAATGTTTACCAATTAATATTTCATTTAGTGTATATAATTTAGTTGTTTGACAAGGTGAGAAAACAATAGCTAGAGTTTTACTTTAAATGCCAGCTATTAATAAATTTAGGAACCATATGTGATTGTATATATAGGTAAAATAAGTATAATCACTGCAAGACAAAAGATTTTTTTTAACAAACCCTCTTAAAAAGGAATAGGTACATATCTACAAAATTGTGAATCTGTATTTTTAATCCTTTCCAGTCATGGATGAATGGTTATTAGAGACCTGTGATTTTAAAAAAATCAAAAAGCACTATATATATATATATATTGTAACGGGCATACATGCTGTTACATTCTAATAAATATAAATAAAATTAAAAATAAAAGTTCTTTTTTAAGAATTAAAAATTGGAATTTAAAAATCATCTAAACTCATATATATATAAAATCGCACAGATGAAAAAAAAAAAAGGATTAAAAGAAAACTATTAAAAAAAGAAAAGAGATGTGAAAGAAGGGGTGCTATATGTGTTAGTGCAGAGAAAGTTGAAGGATAAGGGATTGAAAAGATGCACTCTTCAATCCCTTCAGTTTTTTCTAAAAGAGAAAGAGAAATGACCTAATCTTTTTTCCATATTGCTAGGACATCTGGGCCCGGCAATAAAATACCAGTACAATAAAGGACCAACGGCTAACTGCATACGGATCTCCTCAGGACGTCGTGGGAATTAACACCTTCCAAATTACAAACCATTAGAAAATACGGACTTTTAAAACAGTAAGGATTCTATAACTAATGAACGTTAATTCTAAAAAAAAACTTTTTCCATTATTTTAAACCCGTAAGAACCTTAGACAATTCATGAACATTAAGTATAAAACATTTTCAATATTTAATAGAAATAGAATTTCCCATCAGACTAATTGAATGTATTTTTTTTTAAAAATCATTTCCATTAATTTATTTGTTTATTATAATTTTTTTGTTTTTCTGTTAAGCTAAACTTTTAATAAATCTCAAATTTAAGTCGGGCGTGAATAGCTGCATAGATTTGTAAAGTTATATTAGTTTAATTAAGGGAGGGTTGATCTTGGGTTATTTGTTTCGTAGTTAAATTGGGTCAATGGATTGGATGTATTGGTGTAATTAGTAGATGTAGCATGAAAATCCGCTACGTGCAGGATTCATTATATGCCGCATTGACCATCGGAGACAGACGGTATTCCCTGCTCCGTGGATCACCCCCTTTGCCTAAGGAATGGGATCGTAAGTCAGCAAAAAGGACTGCAATCCCTTCCTATGGAGTTTTCTTTTTTTTTATTGTTCTTCTTGCCAGACAGAATGTAACATTCCTGTGCTGGACGAGAGACAATTTCTTCTCTTAACCATGCTGTTCAGATGAGCATTCCTGACAGTATGGTGTTGTGCTGTCGTATTCATGCTGCATTGAATACATCGATATATCAGATAGATTGACGTTGGTTTGACTGCAAACTTTTGGCCTAAGGTTAAATAAGCGATGTTTTTTTTTTTCAATTACAATCTATGTAGTGTATTCATACTCGACACTCTAATAAAATAATAAATTCATCTGTGCGAACTTCTAAAATAAAATAAAAAAAGTTAAATTGTAAATTAAAATCTAAAGTAAAGTTAAACTAAAATAATTTTAAATTTCATATATGTTTAATAAATATTTGTGTGTGTTATTACTGGCAGTGGCTTCTTTTATTTTTTTGTTAAGATTAAAAATTATCTCTGCTGCTCCGCGAGCTATAGTGCCTAGGGCTGACGGTCGGAATAAAATATATATGTAAAAATTAGATTTTAACAGCGCATATCTGCCTACTATATACATTTTCCAGGTTCAAATAGCCTGGTGGCACCCTGTACGGCAGATACAGTAAGACTCTAACAACTTTCCATCTACCCCGACCGTTATAATATAGGCATGGTTTCATTATGAGCCAAATGCAAACAAGCTATTATGAGTGAAGATGTTATTTATATATTGTTTTTACATATATCATCAAGGCTTTTAATTCATTTAGTTAAATGGATAATTTTAACCATTTCAAATGAAAACTGATATCAAACAGGACTATGTATTGAGCTTCATGAGTCAGACATCAAGATACAATATTGATTTAATTTGTCTAATTAAATGTCAAAAATATAATTTTATCTGACTGATTTCTAGATTTACAGAATCATGAAAGTTCTGCTACTTTTGCTAATTCAAAGAATGATTTACAAAATATTCCAAATCCACTTTATGTAGGTTTTGTTAAATAATCTATGTTCTTTCAAAAAACAAACCTCAGGTACTTTATCAGTCATTGATGGGAGAAAAAATCTGAAGAACTTTTGGATTAAATAGTTGTCATCTTAAGAATGTGAAATTTTAAATATTTTGGCAATTTTTAAGTAAAAAAGCAGATTTGAATATTGAGTTGGAACATAAATTGTAGTATATCATTGCTGCAATTAATAAGTTAAAACAGACTATTATATCATAATGATATAACTATTTAAACCAAATTAGGTGTGTGTAGAGCTGTTGTTACATCAAATTTATTGATCTTTTATTCAAATAATATAAAGCATTGGATAAATTTTATCTAAAATGCTCCATCTTATTCTGAATATTTGATGGCAAAATCATAAGACTAATTAGTATGATCTTTAGCTTGCTGGATATTACACTCTTGAATTTCCTGCTTCTTTGGCTTAAGCATATGAAGTTTATGGAGAGCATGCTTTTTGTGAAAGAGGCATTTTCTGTTTTGTGTTATTGTCATATCTGACCCTGCCTTCAGAAGTGGACTATTCCAGATTCCTTGCCTGATTGGCTAGCACCCAGTTGCTATCCAACGGAATTAAAACCTTCACTGGGGTTCGCGCACCGAATCCGCGTGTTTCCAGTAAGGTAGGGGATCTAGGCAGAGAGCAATTACTTCTGTTAACCTGAATGACAGAACATGCTCTCCATTAAACCTTCTGCCATCAGCAAAGGTATTTATCTAGTCATTATCGTGACATCCACGCAGTGAGGCAAGTCCAACTACTGACTGGAAACTGCTACGTCTGAACTAGAGCCGACTCGAGGCAAGCTAACTATAAGAGTCTTACCAGAACTCACGACGCAGGCTAATCATTAGCTGGAAGCGAGTTCCATACTCCGCATGACTATCTCAGCATTGAAGTCTATCAACTGTATTTGTTCATTTGTTTAACTAACGTGTGTATATATTTTGTACTAATAAATTATACATATTAATTGCTGAATAGTTGTTCTTTTTGTATCTGTTGGTTTGGAAACGAACCTGCAAGCCTAACCAAACACAACAGATTTGGCGCAGTCGCAGTGAAATTTTTCCTTCACGGCTGGAAAAATTATAGAATAAACTGCGCCAGTTATAACAGATTTGGAGCAGAAGCTTCAAATTGACACGCCTTTATGTTTGAGGTCAATTTTATTCAACAGTTTTACGTTGTTATTTTTCTAAAAAAAATACTACCGTAATGAACTTACGGGAACATAAATTTTTTCCAAAACGAAAAATAATAAAACAAATACACACTTGCGTATTTATTTCATAAGTTTAGATCTGTTGAAACTAACGTATTTTATAATATAATTTTTCCAGCAATGAAGAAAAAATTTCACTGCGACTGCGCCAAATCTGTTATAACTGGTGCAGTTTATTCTATAATTTTTCCAGCCGTGGAGGAAAAATTTCACTGCGACTGCACCAAATCTGTTATAACTGGTGTAGTTTATTCTATAATTTTTTCAGCCATGAAGGAAAAATTTCTCTGCGACTGCGCCAAATCTGTTGGTTTGGAAATGAACCTGCAAGCCTAACCAAACACAATAGTTGTAAAATTATTTCAAATGTATTCTTTAAAAAAAATTTAGTATTAATTGCTTTCATTAGGCAGACAATTGAAAATAGAATGCAAAGGATAATTATAATTATGCAAAGTATTGCAGTCATTTGGATAAAAAATTTGTTGCAGAAATTAAAAGATGTTATTGTAAGATGTGAAATGAATACTAATGAATCAGCAGCTATATATATGTAAATGTATTTTTGGTTTATATTATTTTGTACTACAGCAGTTTAACTTTTTGCTTTTTTTTTTGTCTTTATCTTTTTTTTTTCTGGAATTAGAATGGCTATACTCATTTACAAATGGTTGAAAAGATGTTTATTTTATATATATATATTACATACTATTGCTTTTTTTTTGATGCTTTGAAAAGTTAAAAATTTATACAGTATTGTTTGACACAGTGATTTCTCGTTTAATTATAAAACTTTTGTAATGCAATATAATTTATTACTGCTTTTAATTATATATATATTGTTCAATGAAAGTAAAATCATGTTAGCATTGCTACTTCCACTTTGGCATTAAATGTTTATCGTATTTTAAATCATTTTATTTGTTTTTTCTATGTGTGAAGTTGAATTTTTATGATGTTGCAAATAAAATTCTAAAATTACTCAACCACAGAGATATGGGAATTTACATTGAATGAATGTCATGATAGAAAAAATAAAAGATAGCATTCATATCAGTTTGCCATCTTAATTTGCAAATATTTAATGAATTGTTTTTTAAATGTTTCTCTTTTTTTTTTTTTAAATGTGTGTATATTTCAGAACAAATAAATAATATTACATAAATAAATCTAACTCAGTCTCTGAAAATAAAATCTTGTTTTAATTTCAATATATAATTATTTATTTTTACTAGACATTTAATTTAAATTGTTGTTAGAAAAATTTAATAATTCTAACAATAAACACTTAATTTATTTTTTATCTGTAACACATGTTTAAACTACAATGATAATGCTTATTTAAATAATAAATAAAAACTTATTAAAAAAAGAAATTAAATTTTATAGCAAAGAAATTAATTATTTAATTAATATTATTTTGTTTGTTTATCTATATTTTTAATATTTAAATCATTTGCAATTATTTTTATCCATCATTTTTGAAGAATAAATGAGTACTTATATGTAATCGAAATTGTGATATGTATATTCTCTATAATCTAAGTAAACTAAAGAAATACAAGTAATGCTGGAAAATAATCTTATAGTGAGAATTATATTAGTAATTAGTTTGTGAATTTAATTTTTAATATATCAATCACATAGTTCTTCTTTCCAAAATAGTTCATAAATATCCAATATAGAAATAAAATAAACAAACTCCTTTTTAAAACTTGCTTTTTATATGACTATAATGATGAAAAAGAAATCCAATGTTTCGACTATTTCATATAGTCTTTTTTAAGGTACACTAAAATAAAATATATATAATAATAAATATCACATATTGCAAAAAAAATAGATTAAAACAGCATTTAGGTGATAAAAATTCTGCTGTTTACATTCACATGAATAAATTTAAGCATTGGGATTTTGGAATGTATTAAGTCATACAGTGAAAGGATGATAAAGGAAGGTATGTACATTAATGAAATAAAACCAGAATTAAATAGGATGTTAATGGAAAAAGAGAAAAGAAAATAATAGGTTTTTAATTAAATGTTTTAAAGGATATATATAGTTTTTTTTTTTAAAAAAAAATGAAATAAAATGTTTGTGTTTAGGTTGTGATTGTTTGTAATAAAAAAAAAGGGGGGGAGTGGGAGATAAGGTAAATTTTTGGTTATGAATATATTTTGTAATTTTTAATTTAATTTTTAATTTTTTTTATTTTTTTGGAATATATTATATTTATTATTATATATATATATTACTTTATTTTAGTGTACCTTAAAAAAGACTATATGAAATATTCGAAATGTTGGATTTCTTTTTCATCATTATAGTCATATAAAAAGCAAGTTTTAAAAAGGAGTTTGTTTTATTTCTAAATTTAATTTTTGTATTAAAATCATAATCCAATTTAAACATCATTTTTTTGATAAATATTTTTTATTGGTGTGTGAGAGAAAAAATCTGTTTTTAGAGTTTTTTCCACATTTGTAAAATGAATTTTATTATAAAAGTATTTGATTTCTTTTTTATGATTTCAGTTTAGTACGTTGGCATGAAGTATGTATAAATGCTCCATCTGCCATTAAAGAGGTGCTTATAGCCTGGGAACAAGGTGCCCTATCTACAGATACTGTAAAGGTAAGTAAAAAATGTTGTGTTTTTAAAGTGAAGTGCTTTGAAAATAGAAAAAAAAAAAGTTCTATGTGATTATTTATAAAATAATTTATGTTATTTGGTGCTTATAATAATCTTTTTTTGATTAAGCTATTAATTCTTATAATTTAAGGTATGTACTTTCATTTCTAAATAGTTTATTGATAGTCACATATTTTATTGGTGAGTAGATTATTTTAAATAAAATTAATTCAATTATGTTTTTCTGCTAATCAAAACTTCTTAATCAGTATCTTTAATTTGCGCAATTAAATTACATGTATTTTTTTGTATTAATTTGTTCAGCAGATTCCATTACATATTTATTGCTATGTCAAAAAGTTATTTCAGTACAGATTAAATATCTACAGGCGGACCTCTACTTTCATATCTAATTGGTTTTTGAAATGTATATGAAAGTTGAAATGTACCAAAGTGAGCAATGTATAAAAAACATCAAAAAGGATTTTCAAAATCCATGTATATATATTTCTGCTAATTATTATTTCTATTTTTAAAAAAAAGTTTAAAGAAATTTTTAATATATAACAAATTTTTCATATTTCTAAAATATTTTTATCTAAAATTTTTTTATTTTAATTGAGAAAAAAATCAGGCTAAATATATAGTATATAGACATGCATGACCCAATCATATATGTATAAAATATAGACAAATAATATTTTAAAAATTTAAAAACATAATGAAGATTAACTTGACAGTGTATGAATTTGGAAATATTCCTTAATTTTGTTCTTGATTTTCATGATTGAAGATATTGTTGATCAGTTTAAGTTATACAAATGAACGATTGAAACAAAAGATTCGCCATCTTCATGGAGTTTATGAGACCTTGATTTTTTTTTTGTCTGTATTAACACAGCTGTTTTTTTTTTTTTTTTTCACTCATGTTTATGAATTAATAAGGGCAAAATTTTTCACTAAAACAGAAATGTACATAAAATGATCACACATGTTCTAACATAAATTGACAAGACACAGCTTATCAACATGTGCTAACTCAAACCATTTCTGCTCAAGGCTGAACCTGTGATGCCGAAAATGGACATGATTAATATGAGAAAAGTGGGGAGATACTAGTGACTAATAGTCATGCGAAAGGGAGAATCATTATATGAAACTACGCACATTTTGTCATATTTATCAATAAAAATCACAAGTACTAAATGTGTACGAAATAATGAATTGTACGAAAGTAGAGAATCACCTGAATTTGGAATCGATAGCCTGGAATATTCTTGATCTAGAAAAAATTGCAAGAGGGCATTTAAAATTTTTTTAACCTTAGATTTTATTATTTTATTCTCAATTTAAATTTACTTGAGTAATATTTTTTATTTAATCTTGAAAAAAAAATTAATTCACAAACATTTTAAAATAATTTTAAAAAAAGATAAGGAACACAATATATCCAATAATTTTGCATATGAATATACTGGTGAAGTGAGTTATTCTTTCATCCAATATTTGTTTGGCTAAGTGCACTTTTTGTGCTGAGCACCATGATCATAGCTATCTTATTTCATTGCATTGCTGCTTCTATAGTGTTTTTTAATTGATCAGCTATAAATTATGCTTTCTTTTACTTTTCTTTATCTGTTATTGCATCTAAGTATATTAGGTTGATGCTTTATGGATTAAATCTGTCCATATTCTTTTTCATGATATAAGAACACAGACATATAATCAGGATTTTTTTAGCATGTTTAAAACTTCAACTTAATGTGCTTATAATGTGATGGCGGAAAAAGAAAAGTAAAGTAAGCATGGTTTATAGATAATCTTAGGAATGTTATAAACAGAAAAGGGAATATCATTCTATTATTGTTACACAGGTGAAATATATAAATGAGCCTATTTACATAATTGGAATAATAAAGAAATACTATAAAAGCAACAATGCAATGAATTAAGATAGCTATGAT
This sequence comes from Epiperipatus broadwayi, assembly GCA_028023455.1. Classification (NCBI taxonomy): domain Eukaryota; kingdom Metazoa; phylum Onychophora; class Udeonychophora; order Euonychophora; family Peripatidae; genus Epiperipatus; species Epiperipatus broadwayi. The sequence goes on from JAQFVV010006197.1 coordinate 25,451,031, forward strand.
TATAGTGATCAGCACCAAAAGTGCACTTAGCCAAACAAATGTTGGATGAAAGAAGAATAACCCACTTTGCCATGCATACTAACATACATAGGCAAAATTATTACATATACAACAAATGACAGTAAAACACGGTATAGTAAATAAATCAATGCAGAATCCTGGTTGATGTGGTTATCATATTTTTTGCTTTTCTTTTGTCTTTTTTAGTTTGTAACTTGGAACTTCATAATTTCTTACTTTTCTAGAAAAAATTGAAAAATGAATCTGAATAAATACATTTTATTCATTAAGTTTTTAAAATATATTATCTAATATTATTTAAAAATTTATAAAAATATTATTATAAGTATGCATAAGAAAACAAAAAAGATAAACTTTATTAGAACAAAAGAAAACAACTGTTATTTTTTGGTTATAAAGATGCTATATCATTATATATAATATACATCCATTAGATATTAAAATTTATAGTTGCTGTTATTATTTAATACTTGCATTAAATATTTGTTTAAGTTTCTACTTTAAAAACAAAAAAATATATTGTTCAGCTATAAGGATATATAGTATACAAATATTTATTAACTAATTTCAAAAGCTTTTTAAATTCTCAAATCTATTAATTTGGAAGCACTAAAGAACTTAGAGTTTCATGTTCAACCTATAGTTTTTGAATATATGTATATATAAATTTAATAATTTATAAAGTTATTCAAAGTAAAACATAATAGCTATATAAATATTGTAAGATGAGAACTCTATGTCGACTTATCACAATCATATAATGAAAGAGAATTTAAATGAAAAAGAACTATAAGTAGTTGAAATATATCTTTCTAAACATTTTGCTTAAAGGAAGTTTTCTAAAATGAACAAAATTAGATATTTTGAAACATGATTTTTGAATACTTTATTCATAAATATTGGACTTCAAATAACTAGATATAAAAAAATTAAAAGAAAAAATTTTTCAAAAAAATTATAACATTGATAGAAAATTGCAATTTTAGTATTTTTCAAAAGCTGTGTTATCAATATTAAGATCAACTTTTTTCTTACAAATACCTATTTTTTTTATAACAGAAATTGCATTGAATGTACATTAATTACACATTTTCATTTTGAATAAGTTCACTAAAATGTTTCAAAAATAATTGGGATATATGTGTCATATCCAGATAATTCTGTTGTTAACAGTGATCATTTTAATAAAATAAATCATGGATATTTTATTTCCTAAATATTTATAGAAAGTAGTCACTGGTAAACATAGTCTTTTGCAGAAGATTCATATGCTTAGACAGTGTACTCACTTTTAGATGAATCCAATCGGTCAACAGTAAAATTGACTACCCGACAGATTTTTGTGATTCGAGTGATTTAAGTACTAGCATAAAGATCTTTAGGATTAAGCTAAAATGTAATAAAGCTATGCATAGTTACCACTTTTATAATATCCATAGATTATACTATAGTGATATGGATTTTTGCACTAGAAACTATTTCAAATTTAATTTATAAAATATTATTGCAATTGATTAGCTTATTATATTTTGCCCCTCCTCCATTATCAATAATGGTATGTGATTTTTTTTTTTACCTTCTCTAGTTCAAACAAGTTTTATTTATAAAATTTTTGAAAATATTCGTTTATTATCTAAAAATATCAAGATTTTACAGATATTTCTCTACTAAAAATTTATGTCAACAGTCATTTAGATTGGCACTTCTTATACGATTATATTCAGGAATTTATTTTTATTTTTAAATTTTTTATAAATATCAGTCTGTAATATACAATCAGAGAGAAGAATAGACTTTCACAATTTATCTATTATTTTTATAATATGAATTATTTATATTTAATCAGATAAACCTGATTCTTTTTTCCCCTTCCATGATAATAATAATACAGAGATATTCCTAAGTTATTGGTAATATGATTTTATAAAATCATAAACTTTTGTAAAGGAATTGAAACAGGCCTATGATTTTACTCCCGTTTTAGATTTATACAATTCTATATAAAAATGTACGTTGGTTTAAACCCTGAGATTAATGGAATTTAAAAATACTATATTGATTATCTCTAGACTGAGTATAATGATGGCTAGATTGGGTATCCAGTCATATTTCCCACCCATCATTCTCCTCATCAAACATGTATAACTACAGAGAGAGTCTATCCTTTGTCATTTGTTTATTTGAAACATATCTACCATACTGTAAATTAGGTGCTATTTTTAAAATGGAAAACATCTATAGGTCGAGTTCAAATTCCTCACTAACTTCTTAGATGTTAGCCCATCTGTTTTCCCACTACTATCTCAAAAGAAAAACATAGCAATGCATCACAGTGTGTGTATAGCTATATTTAACTAGGTTTGGAATAAGAGAGAGAGAAAAGCACAACTAGACTTAAAATAATATGAATATAATAATACAAAATTTTATTTACAATATTTACACTCCTTGTGTGATATTTAGGGATGAATTCAATACATAAAAATAAAATATATATATATATTTTAGAAATATGTATTCATATTGGAGAAGATTCATTTAATTAGATTGAATTTAACTTGTGAGCTGTGATATGCTTACATCCAATATAAAACAATAATATAATTATTAATATTCAACTATAGCTTTAATCATTTAAATAAAGATTAGAAAAATATCAATCAATCGATAAAGTTATAATAAATATTAAATATTAATAATTGAATAAAAAATTAATTATAAATTCTATTGCTTTGGCATTCAAAAAAAAAAATTCAAATACATATTTAAGGGGAAAGAAAATGCTAAAATTATTTTGAGAATATTAATATTAAGTTTAATATTTATATAAATATTATTATTATTATCCTTTTATAAAGGCTTTTAATTTTAAATAAGTTTATCTTACCACAGCATCAGAATTCTGATTTTACTGTTTAATTGACAAAAAATAAAGGTTCGAAATCTTTTTGAAAAATAATACTGATTTATGGAGTAATCACTATCAGGAAAGTTTAAGGCTTCATTTGTTATACTTTTCTTGATGTCTTCTCCAATTAGAATGATGGTATAATTAGATTATGCATTCATCATTGATAGCCTGATGAAAATCATGTGAAAGACTGCAGATAATAATAGTTCTAGACCCTCAACACTTATTGTATATAGGAACAAGATACTTTTAAAATTAGCATCTACAGGAGACTACATAATTCCAGATTTAGTTGACTAGTATATTAATAATTTTTTTTTATTCCAACATGGTGAAATTTTTACTTACTGCACTGTTTTTTGTATTAGCTTACTCTGTTGTTCTAATTAGCTTCATTTTCTGGAATGCTGTTAAACAGTTTTTGCTGTTTGAGATAATCAAAAGCTTTTGATTGAGACAATGTTATAAATTTTTTAAAACAAGAAAACTTCTTTCTAAACACAACTAAAAAAAAACACATGTCATCTCTCACAATTTTTTTTATATGAACACTATTCGAGATTACACATAAATTTGGGTATCATTTTCAATTATTACAAATTAATTTAGAAAAAAAAAATTACATTCTTTTCTTTTTTAAAAAAAAAAAAATATCCTGCTGGTATAAATAAGAATGAAAGAAATAAATTAGTTTGCCTAGAGAGAAAAAAAAAAAAATTCCAACCTGAGTACTTTTGCTTATATTATTTCTTTCTTTTTTATATATATACTGTGTTAGTGTGTGGGTGAAAAGTTTATAAGATTAGATTAGCTTTATTTTTAAAAGGAGTCTGAATCGGTACAATATATAATCATAATGTTATTACACCTTGTATTTATTATATTGTGATTATCATACTAGAAATACAAAAGAATTATGCTACATATTATTTTAAATATAGTTCATGCGATGCATTTTAAAAGATTGTAATGTGTACAGCATTCTAAATTTAAAAGATCTTTAGTATAATCTAACTTTATAACAAATGCACAATTATCTGTTGCAGCCTGATAATTTAGGTTCCGTTTTATAAATCCAGTTATCTAAATGGTAATTTTTAAGATTCATTGAATTGAACTTGTATCAAAATTTATGAAAGTTTTACCTATAGTCATTCTTCTTTTTTTATTATTAGTAAATTATTTCATAGATCTATTAATAGTTTTTTCAATATGGTATATTAATTGTTACTTAAATTATGAAATAAGCTTTGTAAAAGAAATTTTTGATATTTTTATTTTCAAAAAGATGATTTTTATTATTTTAGTCAATTTTGGATACTGTTAAGGGCCGGATGTGTTGTCTTCCTGTATGTGTATCTGCTTGGCTGTGTAGTTTTATTAACACCTTACATCATGATCAACGTCTGAAACCTATGAACATGTTGCAACAATTTTTAACTCCATTACTTCCTGATTCATCCAATCAATATTATAATGAAAGGTGAGACATGTTATTAGTTTAGACTATAGTTTTGATTTTAACTAAATTATTTAGATTATTTCAATTGTATGAGATTTTTTTATACATCTGGTAATAAATTTATCAATGAGTAAATATTAATACTTTTTGTAATATATATTGTGATGTTATGTGATGTGATGCACTGTGACTTCTCCTTATATGGAGTCAGGAATCTCTTAGCCAACAATGCTCAGAGAAACCTGTTAGCCACTATATTTTCCCTTTCCATTCCCCACCCTAAGTTTTCCCATATCCTGTTCCATCCCATTTTCACAACTTAATCTTTGTCAACTCCATGGCCTTTATATCTAACTCCCCTTTGTCCCAAACCCAGCATAAAAATCAACAACCACTTTCTGTATAATCACTTTCCTTATATTTATTCTTTCACAACTTTATTATTTGTATCCTTTCTGCTTTCAAGCATTTACATTCAATTAACAGATGCCTAATATTTTCTATGCCTTCCTTACACAACTTGCAGACTAAATCACCCATGTTTTTCCATTTATGTGTATAATCCCCTGTTGCTAAAGATCCCATTCGAGCCTTAAACAATAAACTACTTTTCTTGCTATTATCATAAATTAACTCACACCTAATATTCCATTTACTTCTATATATATTTAAACTCTTTTTACTCTCCATACTAGTTCTCCATCTCTCCAACTCCCTATTCTTTATTAATGCATCTATTCTTCTATCCCATTCCTTACCACTATAACACTCAACAATTCTCCTAACACAATCATCCCACCTTTTGTACAAGTATACTGACATAAATTCTTTATCCAAATCTTCTGCATATCACATTACCTTCCTCACCCATCTTGTTACCTGCCCTTTATTCATAACCCAATTAAATACAATTTTGGCTATTCTTTTATTATCCATAAACTGCAATCTACTGAACATTTTCATTTTGCTTTTTGCATCCCTCATATAAAAACTTGACCATCCCATTTCTCCTTGAATTGCCTCCTTTGCCATCCACACATCTGCATCTAATGCATGTTTTCCTACTTCTCTTTGTACTTTTTCCAAGTAATCTAATACCCCTTTACTAACACATAATGCATCATTACCATATGTTAACCCTGCTACCGCCACTCCCTTCCATACAATTCTAGCTACATCATATTTATTATATGAAAACACTGTTAATTTCTTTATCAATCCCTTTCTTTTCTTTGCTTCATTTATTAATTTTTTCTCCCATTCATCCAAGCAATTTCTCTGATTACTTAAGACGATTCCCAAATAGTTATATCTATTCACCACCCTTAACTTTACATCCCCCAATAAAAATTCTTTGTCTTCTCTTTCCCCAGTATTAATCATCATTACTTTTGATTTTTCTTCACTAAACTTAATCCCCATCTCTTTACCCACCCTTGTGCATGTCCTCAGCATAACTTCTATATCTTCCCTTCTTTCTGCGCACAAAAAGACATCATCTGCAAATAAAAGACCAGATAATGTATATATTCCCTTGCCACCTATTAATGGTATCTCTATCCCTCTTCCTAATCTTTTTATTGCTCTCTCTCTATTTCTCTCAAATACAACAAAAACAAAATAAGTGTCATAAGGCGTCCTTGTCTTAGTCCCATCCCATTTTTAACTTTAACTGATTCTATATTATCCAATTGATATGTATAGTAATTATTTTCATATAATTTCTTAATAATATCTACTAAAGCTCCATCCATACCCCAAATTTACTAAACTTACCCATAATCTATTTCTATTTACTCTATCATACACCTTCTCTATATCTATAAAAACCATATATAACTGTCTACCTGTATACCTACTCATATCCATAAATTGTGTAACTACAAATAAACTATCTCCTATATGCCTATCCGATTGAAAACCTCCTTGCATTTCTCCCACTATATTATTTTCTTCCATCCATTTTGCAACTCTTCCAGCCACCATATATGAGAAAACTTTATATAAAACTGATGTTACCGCTATCGGTCTATAATTGTTTAACTTACTATGATCCTTACCCTTTCCTTTAAATAGTAACCTTACTCTTATATTACTCCAACTACCCGGAAAAACTCTCTTCTATGCCATCTGGTTAAAACACGATAATAACTTTACTTTTGCCCTATGCATTCATTACCATCTCTGATGCCTGTCCATCTAAACCTCTTGCCTTTCCACTTTTCAATTTATTCCCTACCTCATTCAGTTCATTTTCTGTAAATCTAATATTGCTATTACTACATGCTTTCATGTTTGCTATCACTCCGTCCTTCACATCTAACATCTTTTCTATATCCATTACATACTTATTTAATATTATCTCTAATTCTTCTCTAGAGCTACTCTCTACTCCCTCATTATCTAGTAATACTATCTCTCTCCCCTACATTTCTTCTTTTAATATATTTCCAAAATTTTTTACTCCATCTCTTCCACTATTATTAATATCCTCCCACAATTTACTATTCAATTTTATTCTCTCTATATAATTATCTATTTTAGCCAACTTTTTTTTTTCTAAGTATTTTTCCCATTTAACATTAACATCCTTTTCATTTTCTTTGTTCTTAATAGCACATTTATATTCTCTGCATACTTTTTTCCTCTCTTTTACACTTTTACTAACTCACTTTTTTATTACTTTTATTCTTCTGAATATTTTTACTATAAACTAGAACAATCCTATCGCCATCTATAGGAGGTGAGTAATCAGTGATTACCAATATAAGAGGTGCATTTGTAACTCTTTTCAAAAAAAATCTGTTTTATGGCTTTCGGCTTTATCAATGAGGACTTGGATTCAAAACATACCATTGCTGTTAATGCATTTAACACTTTGTTTACTATTGAACTAATAGTTTGAAATTCAAAAGCCTTTAAGTTTTGAAACCAAGCTAATTTGCTTATACAGATATATATAGATCTGACTCCAGATCATTTTTTAATTTCCAACTATAGGCATCTTTTTTTTTTCCTGGAGAGGAATGTATTTATTTACATATATATATATGTTATTATTATAATCAGTACTCTTCTTTTATTTAATATTGAATTTTAATCAATATTAAGCAAATCATTTCTCTTTACTTTCAAATTTACCATTGTTTAAATTTTATTATATAAAATTGATTTTATTTGTTCAACAATCTTTTTCAAAACATTTTTTTCACATATTGTTTAACAAAAAAAAAACAAATGAAAGAAAGTCTTTGAAGAAGCCAATCAAAACATGGACTAACAAAATTTAAACATTGACAAAATTAAGTGCAAGAGGACAATAATAATATAAACATTTTTTAATATACTAATTTAACAAGTCTATCTTCAAAAGGTTTTATTTTATAATAATGATTAATTAAATTGAATTATTGCTTTGACTTTTATTGTTTAGTAGAAAGTGAAAAATTAAAATGTGAACACTAAAATGAGTTTCTGAATAAAGGTATCATTCATCAGTTGGTCTTAGAATTGGAACACTTCATTATTTCATGCCTTCAATAGAAATAGTCTACAAAATGATTATTATGATAATATATAATACATTCTAAAGATGACTCCTTATTAAAATCTTGGTGCATTTGAAGTGATTATATTATTAAGAATAGTAAAAAATTCAAGATTGTTTCCAATAGAATTAAATATCATCAAGTGACTTATAATGGATTTATTATTATTCCTCATAAGTAGCAACTTAAATAATTGTAAGTATTGTAACTTTTATGTCATAATTTAAATAAATAAGGCTATTTAATGTATAAATAGAATTTGGTTTTCTCTTCCCTCGTATGTCAGCTGATATATATGCTTGAAAATTACTATCATCATAGTAACTACATGTGAATAACACCTTCCAAGATTTAAAAAAAAAATAAAATAAAGAAAAAAAGGACAAAAAATTTAATCATGAATTCATTAACCTCAAATATGTCCAAATATATCAAATGTTGATCCTTTATTTTTTTTTGCTTGACATCTTGTTATATTGTGTTTTTGTATCTTCTGTATAGTCTTGGATTAAAATTACTTGATGGAAAAAAAAGACATTAAGACTTGTAAGAAAAAATTTAAGAATATAAAAATATCCACAATTTATTCTCTTTGAAACTACATTTAATAGACAATAAAATTAAAAATCTTATATAAAAGTCTAGCAATGAAAATAGAGTTATCAAATAAGAAATCACTAAGTTTAGATTTGTCATGAACTGAATCACATACTTTAGTGTAACATTATATTAAAATTCAAACTTAGGATTTAATTTAACATGATAATCATGTGTATATGTGATAATAATCCAAATCTATATTTTAGCACTCTATTTTACTCATCTTTGAAATTTTTAAAATATGTTAAGCATTATATAATCCTGAGAGTAAATGGCAATAATCATATATTTATGTGATAATAAATTAAATTTTTATACTTTAGCAAACCATTCTACTTAATTTTGAAACTTATGAACTATGTTGAGCACTGTTATTCGATTTTTCTAGACATAAAAAGTAACAAAAAATAATTCTTTTTTTCTACACAATATACACTATGTGATTCATTACTACTAGCCTATTTCAGTCTCATTTTTTAACATTTTTTTAAAATATAATATATATATACAGTAATTTCAAGTCCAAATGTGTTACTCAGATGTGATATGTTGGACTATTTCCATCATTTATGAGTGAATGTTGAATGTATTGAAAATTTTAAACTTTATTTAAACTTTCCAAATACAAACAACTAGTTAGTAATAACACACAAATAGACAATACAGGTTAGTAATTACACATTGTTTCGAGTAGTAGTATTCTCCACTTGTTTTTAGGTGTTGCTGGCCTATATGCACAGTGACAATCAGATAATTCACAAGCTAGATTCTCAAAGAATTATTTAAATGAATTTGTAAATAGCGTCACCTTTTAGTTGTATCAGTGCCAATCTGTTTTGTCAAATAAAAGATGATCACTTTTATTTGAGTTTCAGTTTTTTATATAGAAATAAAAAACAAGTTTAGCATTATTTATAAGTTCATTTAAATGTTTCTTTGAGAATCTATCTTGTGGGTTATCTTAGTAACATATTTGGACTTGTATATCTGTGAGTAGGCTTATATTTTTGGGATTATATATTTACACCATTAGATTTTGTATTTTTATATTGGACTATTTTTATCATCTAATATGTGTATTAAAAGACTTGAGAAAAATTTAACTTTATTTAAATATTCCAAATACATTCAACTGTTAGCAATAGCACATCAAACAGGTTAGTATACGAACAACATTTTAAGGTATTATTCTATCCTTTTCTTCAGGTGTTGCCGGCCTGACCACTGACAGTACTAGCATGGGATTTGAACCTGGACCCTTAGATTATTGAGTATTGAATTTTAAGGTAATGCTCTAGCCAACTGAGCCTTTCTGCCAAAGACAACAATCTGTAGAAATTTCATATACTTATCTATGAGGTTCCTCCTGATTTCTCCACTTTTTCCTAAGTGGAAAGTTGTTTAGTGGTTTCCATACATTATGTATAGTCACACTAGGTTGGCTTATGGGATTTTTTGCCATTGCCATGTGAGCAACTTCTTTAAATTTTATTCTTTGTACTTTTTCTTCTCTATCTAATATTTTTGAATTTTCCCAATTGAACATACGTTCATTGGCACATACATGGTCTGCTACCTTAGACACATCTGTTTTCTCCTAATCATCAGTTTGGGTTCTTGCAAGCGCTTTTCAATGGGATGACTGGTTTCACCAATATATGTTCTTCTATAGCGTTATCTTAAAATTCAATATTCAAGAATCTAAGGGTCTAGGTTCGAATCCAATGCTAGTACTGTCACTAGTCAGCCAGCAACACCTGAAGAAGAGGAGAGAATAATATCTTTCAAAACATTGTGCATATATTATCCTGTTTGATGTGCTATTACCAACAGTTGAATGTATTTGTAATATTTAAATAAAGTTAAATTTTTCTAAAGACATTCAATACACATATTAGATGATGGAAATAGTGCGATATAAAAATACAGCTAGAACACCATCATCATCAACCTTCAGGAAAACATTAAATTATTATTTAGAGTTTTATTTAAATTAATATTTGAAATTGTAAACTGACTTTTTTCAAGAATCAATGCCTGATTTATTTCTATATAACAAGCAGAAGTCGTGTAAAAATGAGCTTCTTTTATCTGATAAAATAGACTGGTATTGGTATAACCCAGTGGTCTTCAGCCACCGGTCTGCGGACCGGCACTGGGCCGCAGAAGTTTTCTGCTGGTCCGCGCTAGACTGTTAAGAAAGTTTTGTAATAACAAAATAATAAGATTTTAAACTTTTAATTAATATAAACAATTTTATTTATTTTTTCATTGCATTTTTATCCGATTAAAAAAAAATAAACAGAACAAAAACAAAATCTAATCCATCATACATAAATTAATTTGTTTTTCTATTTATCACAGATGTTTATGGGGGGGGGAGGGGTAGAAAAAAAGTTTTTTATTATACAAACTCTTTTGATAGCCAATCACGCCTGCTTGTCAGCGTTGTTAAAACAATAAAATGTAACGTGACTTTTTTTGATCTCTTAAATTTTTTCTACTCTCTCTTTTAATATTTCATTTTTAGTGTGTTTCTTTTTTGGCTATATGGCAATTTTTTTTTTTGGCTTTAACTTTTATTTTTGAAATCAATTTTTATTACCTTTTTTTAAAAATAAAAACCAAAAAATAAGTTCTGTCTCTTATTTTTACAAAGTATTTCTCAATACACCCCACCACCCCAAAATAAAGTAAGATCAAAACTTTTGACTTTTTCAAGTTTCATTTAATTTTTTTTTTTAAAAAAAAATACGCCCACTTTTTTTTGGCCTATAAGGTGATATTTTTTTTGGCTTTATTTGTATAACGCTAAAATACTAAAACTTTTATTTTTAAAACCAATTTCTGTTATCTTTTTTTAAATATATAAACAAACAAAAAATAACTTTGGTGTCTATCTTTCGTCTCAGTGATGTCAAAGCATTTCTCAACCCCCCCCCCAACCCAAAATAAGATCAAAACTTTTGACTTTTTCAACATTCAGGTGAATAACATTTTGTTCTTGCATGTTTTAACAATAAAATAATAAATGTAAAATAAAATGCAAGCACATTAATGAGAACGATTGTTATTGTACTGTTTTCTGTAGCAGTATGACTGCGCAATTCGAGAAAGAGTGTTTAGCATGTGAAGGTAAGCAACACCATTACATTACACAATAACTAGTATGCTGTTTTGGTCAGTTATAACAATTATTCTTATCTAAGGCTAAGCAGGTTACATCTTTAAGAAAATTTATCTGAAAACTTCTGCTGGTCCGCAAAATCTTATCCTTATTTTTGCCGGTCCGCAAGTATGAAAAGGTTGAAGACCACTGGTATAATCAAAAGATCTGTATTATTTATAAATTCATTTGAATGATTCTGAGAATCTAGCTTGTGAATTATCTTCGTAAGTTATTAGAACTTTTTTGTTTCTTGGATAGATTTATATATACAGTAAATACAAACAGCACTATACATGTCAATAAACAGAGTAAATAAAATCTGGAAAATTAACATAGAGCATGCTTTCAATACTATATACTAGATTCATGGCAATTAAGTGATAGAAATAAAAAAAGGAATTAAATAACAATTATGTTGAGTATTGAAGCATTAAAACATCACATGCTCAACATTTCCTATACTTACACAAGATAAAACAGGTAAAACTCTCTACACATATTGCCACTCAGTGCAAGCCAGGGAAATCAATGGATGCCAGAAGGCTTGTGCATAAATCCTCATCGTGCCTACTCATCCAAGGTCCCCAGACTAGTTTCTGGCTTGTGGCCTTCATCAGTGAGCTTGGATTGGAAATATAGTGTTTTTAATTTAAGTCTCATAGTTTTGTAGTTAAGTAGAGATAAAAGGTGGCTGCTGGGGAGTTGCAGTGCTCTCAGATCTAAGGCTCCTCATTGACGGCCACAAGCCAGAAACTAGTCTGGGGATATTGGATGAATAGCACTAGATGGGGATTTTATGCACAAGCTTTCTGGCATCCATTGATTACTCTGGTTTGCACTGAGTGGCAATACGTATAGAGAGTTTTGCCTGTTTTAATAACATTTAAGAGCAAGCATAAGAAATAGTGATCATGTGATGTTTATATACTTACACAAGCTGTTAAAACTACAAATTTTTCATACAGTAATGCCATTCAGTGTGAGCCATATCAGTCAATGGATGCTAGAATGTTTGTGCATAAAATCCCTATCTAATGCATACTAATCCAATATCCCCAGACTAGTTTCTAGATTATGGCATTCTTCAGTGAGAAGACTGGTTCCTTACTGAAGTGACAAACTAAAAACTAGTCTGGGGATATTGGAGGAGTAGACACTATAGGGATTTAATGCACAAATGTTCTCTGAATTCATTGATTACTATGGCTTACATTCGATGTCACTACTGCATGGAGAATTTTTTATTGTTATATTGAGTATTACATATAGATTTTATTGCCTAAAGTGTGCAGATAAATTAGTTTTAGTCTTAGCATAGTTAGTGACTTGGCAATTAAGTCTCAATTACAATAGATTATACAATTTGATATTTGTTGATTCAGTTTATTCTATTTTTAATAATATTTACTAATCTAAAGATAGAGGAGATCTAAATCCTACATGAAAATTCTTGGAAACAACTTTTTTCAATTTAAAATGTAAGAAATATAAGGTAACAGAATTCATTTCATATTAATTTTAATCTCATTATTTTTTAATTTGGCTCTGTTTTGAAATATTTTTAAATATGTAAATATACCCCACTATGTTTTCTTTTTGCCTCATATATGTTTATATAAAATGTAAATTATATTATAAAAAATATTTAAATAATGAAAGTTTATACTTTAAAATAATGCATGATAGTAGGTGTTTAAATCTCTATATACTCAAAAATTTTGCAATCATTTTATAATCAAATGAATTACTTTTTCCATATTCATATATATCTGAACATTTTAAACATTAAATCATTTTATATTCAATCATCCATTGTAAACCTGAATTTTATTCAGACTTCTAAATATATTTTTATTAAATTTTTGGATCATTTGCAAATACATTATTCTTGTATTTTCTATATATAATATCACAGTTTTTGTCCAAAATTCTTTGTGTACAACTTTCAATATCTGTGACCATAAAATTACCAAGATTAGTATGGCCAAACCCATTGGCCAGTTCTTCATTTTGAAAAATTCAATTGAATAATCTACCATAATATTCTAATCTATCTATTGCAATACATCAATATATATGAATGTGTATTTATTCTCAGATATTAACAATGAAGCTAAAAATATTCAACTAATAATTTTACACATTGATTGGTAATTTTTGTATATTCTTCCATGATTTATAAATAAATAATAGTGAAAATAATATATAAAACAGAAATCGTTGCTGAATAATGTACATCCTGGTATAATCTGTAAATGAAAATATACACAGTTAAGGCAAATCATAATTGGCACAGTCATATTTACTAGTTGTTAATCTATTTGGCGAAATAATTATAGTTTGTACTTAACTTTATAGAGAGACATAAATGATTTATTTTATTAATTAATATCAAATTTGAGTTGTTTTCTATTCCCTAGTGTTAGCCACATGATGGCGCTATTTCTAGGTCAATTCCTAGAAATATACCGTTTCAGTGGCCTACATTCAACCTAAGAGGCTTCTTACTACAATGAAACACAGAAAGAGTGCTCGCGGCAGCCTTACTCAACCTAAGATGCTTCTTTCCACGATAAAACACAGAAAGAGTCCCCGCTAGCCGGTCTGGCTTTTTTCTATGCTAAAAGCACAGACAAATGCCTTTATTGACTGCCATAGTTGGTTGTGTTATTAACTTTACTGTAATGCTAGCATGTAGGTAAAATTAGGTTCCTATTTATACTATATGCTAAATCCTTTTCAAATTATTTATGATTTACTTTTATTATTTACAAAAAAAAAGGCAGTTGATTTTTTGAAATTTTATTGTTGTTTTTTTTTTTTTGACATTTTATTAATGTAGCCTTTATACTATTGGGTATGCATGGACTATTTTTCTGAGTGAACAGCTTCTATTTGCATCATCATAATCTCGAAGCACTGCAAAATTTCAACTTTTTTTTCTGACGTAATTTATTCAGCCATCTTATTTTGGAAGCATTTGTAGTCTGATTTTCACTTCATACAATTTTTGGAAGTTCATATATGCTTGTGTAATCTTACAGTATGGTATTGCATATCCATTGCTATTGACTTCTTTATTCTTGTGTTTATATCATTCATTTGTTTATGTTTTTCTTTTGTTTTGGTTTTTCTTATTTTCTTTGCCTTACATTCTTTGGATTCAAGATACAATGCTTTTTAGTATTTTCAGTAATTGTTTTTTGGACTAATTATCTCAATAGTAATTTTCCTCCACAAAAAATAAAAAAACAATGGATTTTGAAAAATGACTCCATTTCATTTTTTCCAAAGTTTTTTCTCTCTTACTCTTTTTTTTTTTTTTTAGAATTAAAAATAAAAATTACTTTACAAAATCTAAAAACTGTGAAGAAAAAAAATTTGAGAATTAATAAAGATAAAAAGAAGATAGTGATGTGAATAATTGGAAAGTAGAGACCCCCTGCCTTTTTTTTTTTTTTAATGAAATGCATTTATTTTATGTATTTTATTTAATCAAAATTATCTTGTATCATTATGATGTTTTTATTTTTTAGGTCTGTGTTAATGTGTACAATAGTTCGAAAAATGTTCCATGATTTACACCCTCCAAGTACAGTCAAAATCAGTCCAGCAATTTTAACCCTTCCTACTCGTACTCCTATTGGAGAAATACTCACCAATCTTTTCACTGATGTTTGTAAAAGAGGATGGTTAGAGCTGATGGCAGCACATATGTTTGAACATCTGCTACATGTAGGTGGAGCTTACTGGTTTAGTGATTGTCTTGTTAGGGTAAGTATGTGAGTTGTCATATATGGGTGTGCACGTGTTTATTTTATTTTTGTTACATCGATCTTTGGAACATTTTACAGATGGCTTCTTGATAGAATATAGATTTTATAGTGCAGTCTTTTGTTTGAATTAATTAAAAACATAGTAAAAAGTTAACTTTTTCAACTTTTGTAGTTGTGCTATTATGACCAACTCTAAGGTAATCTGTTTAACAAATTAATGTTAAAATTCTCAGATGGTTTATAAATGAGTGATGAAAGTAAAATCTTTAACTTTTATCTTGGACGATTATTACCTTGAGAATGAGAATCCTTTTCTAAAGTAAAAGATGTGACATTTTGTCATGGAGATATTTTTTCAAGTTTGTTATAGGGATGTGATGCGTAAACTGCTATAGTTGCAGTATAAATACATTGATATAATTTTATTTAAAGCATAATATAATATTCAAAAAAATGCTGTTACGTTTGTCAGTTTACTAAATATAGTGTTATTGAATCTATTATTTTTAAACAGTACACATTTTTGTTGAATTGTCATGTGTAAATATTTGAATATGATTTTCATAGAAAAGGCAGACTTTATATTATTGGTTGCATTCATTGGAAAGTTGTGGCTGAAGATAGAATACAATTGGCAGTACAATTAAGCAATATGTTGAAGTCTTCTGAAAGAAAAAAATTGTTGCAGAAAAAGTTAAAAGACATCTTCATAAGACATCAAATAAACAAATTAAAAGATAATCATTATATATATAGATAAATACTTCATGTTTCATGGATTGGTTTGTATAGTCATTGCAAAATTTACTTTTAACTTTTTGTTTTTTGGTTCCCCTGAATTTAAATTAGCTATAATCATTACTGTCACTGTTGATACTGATATTAAAATAAAATTTTTATTTAAAAAATGCTCCATAGATAGACTGAAATATGATTTATATAGACAATACTTTAAATGTTTGAGCCTAACCTAAGGGAAAAATTAGATATGTAACAAGAAATCTGATATTCCTTAATATAAAAAAATAAATCTGTAGTCAGAACAGCTTCTACCATTAACAACCTATAGATTTTTCACAGCATTTTCAATAAAGCATCGTTGATTTGTTGTTTTTGAATATGTATGTCTTAAAACCAAACTGCTCATTTATTTATAATTCTTTAATGTTGAAGTATTAGTATTAGTTTTGTTAATAATTGTTAATAAAAATAATAATTAATATTATGTAATCTAATCAACTTCAGTCAATATATATACAGAATATCAACAAAATGTGCTTAAAGCTAAACTGCAAATAATATCCAAACCATGTTTGCCATTACTGCCAATTAAACTTACTGAATTTAATATATTAAAATAAACAAGCACAAACTCTCTATAATGTGATTATTTCATATGAAATAGTTATATTGGAGATCTTATGCTTGTTTATTTTAATATGATGTCGTATTTAGTAAATTGACTGTTAGCAAGTTTAATTCATTGTAATGGAAAATATGATTGGAATAATTAATTTATATATGTGCATATATAAAATATGCCAGTATATAATGATTGGCTCTATTTCCAAATTGCTTACAGTGCATGTGTTATGCAATGGAATAGTTTGTAACTACTCACCACAAAAATTTTAAGGTGCTAGCTTGAGTGGATCATTGGTTATGACATAAAATGTGGCAATGTGTTTCATATCTTATTACACGATGGAACAACATACTAACATTACATTTGTTTTAAAAATGGACAAAACTGCTACTGAAATATTAAAATGATTTAAAGTATATATGGCAATAAAATTAAGAGACAAGATTTTTTTTCAAATGGTTTGCAAGATTTTGTGTTGGCAGGGAGAGCATTAAAGACAATCTACAAAGGTATGAAACACATTGTCACATTTCATGTTATAACTCATGATCCACACACACACTAACATATTAAAATTATTGTGGTGAATAGTTAAACTATGTTACTGTCTAACAATGCATTGATTTGGAGATCATGTAGTAGTAACTTAAAGGAAAAAACCAATCATCTTTTCATTGGGATACTCTATATTTATATTGTGTTTTGACAACAAAAAATAGATTCATTTTTTTTTTTTTTTTTCCATGTAAATGAGATATGACAACATTCAAATATCAACAATTTTATAAACATTGACCCTACTTTTTTTGAACTTATGATTATAGACACAGGAAAAATATAAATTACTCTTTATCTTGCTTTTAGTCTGAATAGGTCTCATTAGCTGACCAAATCTTTGTGCATATCTAAATGTCCATTTTTGTTTTGTTTTTTAAATTTAGATCTGGATATTATATCAATTTAATTTTCAATTATTATTTTAAGAAGTATTTTTTGCACACAAAATTTTTTAGAACAAATAGTGGTAGTTGTGCACTTTATCCAATGTGGCCGCTCAATGGTATTGTTTCTGTGCAAAGCACAGAAATATGCTGTTTACGCGGCCTAAGTTACAGCCTATAGAACAGTTCTGTTCATATTAGCCGTTAGCAGGTCTAGATGACGTTGCGCACAAATATTACGGCCCACTAATATGCTTGGCATCACTATGGAAATAGCGCACACTTCACAGAAACATACCTGACGTATTATATACTAATAATTATTATATACTAATAATTGTAAGCCTGCTGTGTTTCCCTACATATCTTAGAAGGTGAAAAAAATTGCAAAACGGTAGGTCCCAGAACCATTTCCCATAAATCACGCAAAAAGGCACATTTGCATGAAAACAGCTACGAGAGTATTACACGCTGAAAGGATTCGGATCTGCAGACCATCGGATTCCTCTCCCCCCACATATTGGTTTGCTCATACGAGTGCATGTATTGTCTGATCTTTCAGATCTGCAAATTATCGGATCCCCCTCCTGCACATTATCCAGTGCTACATGCTAAAAGCTTTGTTTACTCATATGAGTGCATGTGCGCGCTGAAATGTATAATTATAAATTGTAATTTAGAAAATGTTATTGGCTCATAAATTGCGATACTTGCTGAAATGTATAATGTAATTTATAAAATAATGTAGGCCCGGTAACGTTACATTTTATTATTTTTGCAAGCAGCCACATTGGACAAGGTGCACAAGAACCCAAATTGTATTAAGATTTATGTAATGAATATTCATTAGATACAAACTTTATTTTACTATTTTTAGAGAACTATTAATATGCAGCATTTAATTAATCCAATAAGTCACATAGGGAGGGTCTCATGGCATAGTGGTTGATATATAAACCTGCCATGTCCATGTTCTGGAATTTGAATCCAAGTGAAACTTGTAATTTTTTTAGATTCCAAGCAAGCATCTAATGATTTTAGTCTTCAGAATCTAAACTATAATAATAATTATATATTAGTATAAAGTAGTACTCTTCAGACAAGTAGAACTCCTTTCTATATGGCCACAATAAATTTATAGTGGAAACATAAGATCCACATTTTTGATAATGTATCCAATGCAGAAATGTGAATTAATATATTGTCTTATCTCCCAAAAAGAAAAAAAAAATTTTTTTTAATTAGTAATAATATTGATATGATTATTAAGTATAAAGTTTATTTACATCTATATAAAAGTGTAGATTTTATGAAGATTGATCATATGTTTATAGAGCAGTGGCTAAAAAAGTCATAAAATTTCATATAAATAATTCAAAGTTGCAGTAATTTTAATTTTGAAGAAAGCTTTGGTAAATGGTTGACTAGATATTCATCTGATATCATGTAGATGACATTTAAATTGAGAAATTAAAATAACTAAAGTATATATTATTTATTAAAAAATAGTTAAATAGTTTATTGCTCTGGAATTTATAATCCACACGGATCTTGAACTCCAGAGTTTGCAATTCTATCATTGCACCAAATGATAGAGAATATTTATCTGTTTAGATTCACAAAATTTTATACATTTTTGTGCAAATAAAACTTCCAAACATTTTTAATTTTTGTGATATTTAATTTTTAATTTCCTTTTTTATTTAATTTAATTTAATTAGGAAATGTTGTGTTTAAAAAATCAGTCAGAGTTGTACTTGACATGTGATCTGCTATTTGCTGTATTTCAAATCAACATCGAACAGTGTACTCTAGCTTTACTGCTCTATACTTTACCGGAACTACTTCTTCATCAAGGCAAACAGGATAAATTGTCATATCCTCAAGGTACTGCTTTAGCACGATTAGCTATCATGTGTATATTATCTGCCATGACTACAGTTAAGACTGCTCAGAAAGGTAATTTTTTTTCTCTATTTCTTTTTATTATTATTATTATCCTATTCACCCTCCTTATCATTATACTGTATATGCATTTATATATATATCATTATTTTCAACAATTATTAATTTATTGCAGGCTGAAAATATCTTCATATTTAATCAAGGTTCTCTAATCCCTAGATTTTTTTTTTTATTCATCATATTAGCAAAACTTATTTCATTCATACATTTCATATGTGACTTCTTTTTAGGTCTTTTAAAATCTCTTGGGATACAGCTCAAGTTTTTCAACTGTCCATCTATTATCATCTTTTTTAACAAGTCCAATCCAGTTCCATTTCAGTAACTTAATTCTTTCAGTGATGTATTGATAACTATTTGTTCTCTTACCCATATATTTTGTTTTCAGTTGTATTTTATTATTCCCATCATATATCTCTGTATGTTTATTGAGTGATCCGATTTTTTCCTAGTGCTCTTCTGTTAAATGTCAAAATCTCAGATCTAAAAGCAAGAACTAGTAAAGGACATCTATTGTAAAACTTTCTTTGCAAGCATGTAAACATATATTTCTTTTAGATATTAGTTATTTGTAGCACTATATCCAAATTTAATTCAATGATTAATTTCAGCCATCATATTTTTATATGTTTTAATAATATGAACCTCATGATATTCTTGTGGTCTTATCCTTTTTAACTTAAGTGTATTATTTATTATTATTTAGTGTATTGATTTTTTTTGACAACTTTACTACTAACAAAACATAAAGGAATCTGTGGAAATCCCAATTGGAAGATAGAATCACTAGTAACTTGATTCAGTCCTTCAATTTTAACCATTGCAATCATAGATTTCATAGTCATTAACAATGTGGCTTATATATTCTAGTTCGCTTGCATGAATTTATTTGACTTAATGTGACTTATAGTTTGTGTTTTCTCTCATTTACATGAATCATAAGCTAATAAATTTCATTTATGAAACAGATGAAGGCAATAACAATATATAAGCATGAATCTCTTCATAAGTTTTCAGTTATGTCTAGAAAAATCAAATACAATTAGCTTTATTATTGGATTTGGAAAGAGAAATTTGTAACATCATAAAAATTTCATTTTTTTTTTGCCATTTTATTCAATTGTAGACACTTCATTTAGCAACCAGAAGGGAGATCTTAGTTTTGAGATAAGTTTTAATGATGATACTATAACTTGAGTTTTTGGCTAGTCTGATCGGCTTAACAGGTTTTTCTACATTTTCTATGAAGCAACTTCTGTATTTGGTGGAAGAATATATGAAAGAACAGGAATTTGATTGTGTGTGAAAGGCTGTGTATGTCTGAATTAGTGAGGATACTTGAAATGTTCTTATGATAATTTCATATACAGTATATATATATTTGTTTAAATTCAAGGACAAAGTAGACTTAAGTAGTATTATAATAAATGATAAGTTGATGTAGAAAAGATTGAAAAACAGTCTTGCTGTGGAGAGTAAGATTGTAGAAATAAAATAATGATTAAAAATGGATATGGTAAATTATTAGTAAAAAAAATAGATATATTATAAAAATCAGAAAAATAAATAAAAATAATATTTATGACAGAAATAGTAAGCTTTTTGTATATTAATTGAAAAATAAATTTAAGTAAAGAATGAAAGAATAGGTTTCGAAATAGTGAAAGAAGTTGTACAAGCAGCTGTTAAGATAATAGTTTGGAATATTTAATTGGTGTTTGTAATGCAGATTTGTGACTCAAGGGTGTGAGGGGTCAGTAAGATTTCACCAATTATGACTTTTCTAGAGAAAACGCACGAGTTGATTTTAGAACAATTAGATTTTTAATAAATTGGACATGCTTTTATATGAAAAATGATTTGGATTTAGAAAAAATAAAGGGGAAATTTAGATGGTGAGAATTAATATTGAAAAATATATACAGAAGAAAAAATGTTAGTATTTGTTTATTGATTTCATGAAGATGAATAAAAGAAATTTTAATTTGATAGATATATTGAAAAAGAAATCTGTAGATCAGAAGAAAAAAAAATTATTTGTATATGAATCAGAAAATATTTATTTAAATGGTTTTCTTAAAATTAGGAAATAAATATAAAAAGTATAGATAGAAATATCTATCTGCTGTTTTATTTAATATATATATCTAGATGAATTATTAAATGATGTTTAAATGAGAGATAAAGCTTTCAATCTATATTATTTGTGGATAATATAGGGATACTTTGAGATACAGTAAACTTAATAAAGCAGAACTCTTGCAAAATTTGGGACAAAAATAATTACAATTGAAACTAAAATAATGAAAATAGATGGTGAGAAGAAAAGTTTAAATAGTCATTTTTAACAATAGATTTTACAGTAACTGAATGCTCTTAGACTTTTGAAAAGTTGCTTAACTGAGGATGAAATAACAGTGATAGAAAAATTTGAGTTAGAACTGCAATGGTTTTTAATAAGAGTGAGTAGAGGCTTATTTTGTGGTCCATTAAGGCTTGTAAAATGTTTTTAAGTAGAGTGCAACTTTACAAAAAATAGAAATGAATACAATTAGCAAATGTGAGGAGAAAGGATTTAAGGTTGCCTCTCTTTCTCTCTCTCTTTTTGAAAAAGTAATAAAGGTGGAGAATTATTGATTAATATATAGTTACAGGAAGAGGAATAAAAAAAAATAGTTTAATGGTTTGTTACTTAAGGTTTGAATAGGAAAAGTGACAGAATTGAAACTACTATCCATGGATCTTCAGCTCCACAACCCATCATTCTACCACTGAACTAAAGAACATTGGAAGAAGAATTATGAAAGATATGTTGAAAAGAATCATAGAGGATATTAGGAAAATAGATTCTAAAGAAAAAAATAGATTGATGATTTTGAAGAAGGAAAAATATACAAGTTATTGAAGAATATAGTAAGAGATATTTGAAAGAATTGGAGAAGATTCTGGTTTGCTGTGATATTATCTTTTGGCAGATAATGAAATGATATTTAGTTTAAAAACAAAATTGGCCCAGTTATAATTTATAAATCATTTGCTTCATAGGTTCATTCCCATGATATGAGTCTTTACAATAGTAAATTTGCTATTATTTCTCAAATAAAAATTAAAAATATAATATTTTAGAAAAAATAACTACAACATATTTTTATATAAATAAATATATATATTGTACTGGAAAGCTACTCCTTTCACTATCTCTACAACATTCTACTTTATAACTTTACAAAACTAGCTGAAGAAGACCTACATGGGGTAAGATAAATTTCTATACACCTGAATTCTACATTTAACCGTTATTTAAATTAACTACTAGAGGCCTTACATGTAGAGCACACAAGCCAACTTAATGACACATTCACAATCTGCACATGATATTATTTCAAGCCAATTAAATAGATAGACATACTGATAATAAAATCTATATAGTTTAAAGAGGGATCAAACTAATAGTAATTAGTAATATTTCTTGATCATCCTTTTGGTATTATGCACCATAAGGGTCAACAAAATTTGCCATTAATAAAGCATTTTTATATAGCTAAATTACATGGACTTTACATGCTACTTTCAGAGAAAGATTGCTTTAATAAGGATTTTTATAGAAACATCCATGTACAGTAACTTACAGCATATCCTATGTCTTTTATACTCTCAAGGTAAGTGGCATACCATAGGAAAAACAAAACAAAATTAATCGTTTATATTTACAGTGGAATGAGATGAGTAGATGAATTGAACACCAAATGATGACTCAACTTAAAATCTAATATATTAATATTAAATAAAATAAATGAAACATATAACCACCATATAATGCAAAATAACATACTAAAGAATACAATATCTTGATAGAATATAAATAAAAAACCCTTCCTCTCTTTTATGTGACTTGCACGAGATATATGATTATGTACACATACATATACACATGGATTTTAAAAAGATAATAAGTAATAAAAGTCCATTGACTCTAAAAACATTAAATATTTCCATACCAATTAAATTAAGAAATGTATTACAAATCAAACCATATTCTATATGCACACATACATATGTATACATATAGATTAATTTATAAAAAAAATAAAAACATATTAAAATTAAATAAATAATTAATTTCACTTCCCAGAGTGTATGATTTTGTTTTGCATTTTAAACATTTGATTTATTCAAAACAAAAATATTTGGAGCTGTTTTCTTCAATACTAAAAAAAAAAAAAAAATTATTATAATAATTCTTTCTTTTCCTTTTTTTTTCTACTTTTTAAAAAATTGACTCCCAGTTCAAGACTTCCAGCATATTCTTCATATGAAAAACTATAAACAGGAAATATAAGGATTTTAATTTAAACATCTTCATAGTTTTTTTTCCTTAGCAGGCAGGCATTGGAACTCTGCAGATATGTATAGGCTCACATGGTTGTGAAGAGAGGTCAGTATACTAGTGAATGTTTACTCCCTATTGTTTTCTTTGGTCAAATTATCACATTCTGGCTAGATAAAAATTGACAATCCAGACAGTAACAATGTTTATTTCCTGATAGCATTCAGTAATACAAATATTTACATAGTTCTCACCAGTAATCCAAAGTCTTTAAGGATGGGGCTCCAACTGACTTTTGCTCACCTAAAGTTTCTCTTCAGAAGTACAGCTAGCTTGTCTTTTTCTCTGGTCAAACAGTAAAACATAATCCTTGATTCTTTTTTTTTAAACCTTATTTATAGCACCACACATGAAAAAAAAATGCTGTCACCTTGTTTTTTTTTTTGTCTAATTGAATCAAGACAAATCTTAATTAATTAATAAGAATGTTACAAGAATCAAAAAAGAAATATCTAATCGAAATACATAAAAAAAAAATACTTTTTAGAATCCCTAACTTTGATGAGAAAAACAAAAAATTCTTTAATAATTTTAGCCTTTTTATTTTAATTAATTCCATTTTTACAAGATAATATTTAAAAAACTTAATTTTCTTCTCTTTTTAACTTTTATAATAGATAAAACCAAATAAAATATACACATTTTTTTTTGTAATAAAAAAAAAAGTATATGGACAAATAAAAGAAAATTCTTCCAGTGTATATTTTATTATATTTATGATTAAAATATATATGTCATGTGGTATGTGTATATATATTATGTCTACAAATATATATATTTTTATTTTCAATCTGTTTATTTATTTTTAAGATTTTTATTTAACTGCAATAAAGATAGCTGATACAAAAAGCAGCAATTAACCAATAAAACTTTACTGAGGCAAGACAATTTATAAAGAAAAGAAGAAATATCAAAATATATACAAATGGTGCATTAAGAAGGATTGAATATCTAGAATTTTTTAAAGATATAAAAACGAATTAATAATCATATACAAAAATATAATTGTGAATTAGCAAGGAAAGCTATAGAAAAGAATAAAAATCTCAAAAACGAAAAACAACATCTTGGTATAGGTAGAAAACTTATTTTTGCAGTAAGAAGAAAAAATGGAACTATTATTAAAAGAGAGATGACATCATGAAATATGTAGAAGAGTTTTATCAAGAATTATATAGCAATAAAGAACAAGAGAAAGTATCTACTACAACTACTACATCTTTAAATTGCTCAGAATTTTAAATGAAGTGAAATATGCAATTAAATCTAAAGGGTAAAGCTTTATTTAATGATGGAATTATAATCAATATATTAAAAGAAGCCTGCGAATAAATAGAAAAATAGTTGGCAAGTTATATACCAAATATCTAAATAATAAAAGTGTACCAGGTGATTGGAAGAATGCAGTACTTATATTTTAAAAAATTAATAAAGAAGATATTAGAAATTATAGATTTATCAGACTTTTATCAATTCTATACAAAAATTTTATTAAGATAATTACAACTTTTCTATACTAAACTTTGAATTTTAACCAATCAAAAGAACAAACTGGATTTAAAAGTGGTTTTAGTCGAGTGGATCATATCCAAATATTGAGAGAAGTTATAAAAAGGATCAATGAATAATGAGTTGGTCATTATGCCTTGGATTTGTAGATTATGAAAAGACACTTAATTCTATAAACTCTTCAGTGATTAAAGCATTGGATCATCATGATAAGGCTCAGAATATTATATTCTGAAGAATGCTTATAAAAATGCAACAGCAATGATTAGATTACATAATTTCTAGGATAACTAAAAATGCTACTAATATCTTATTTTAATCATTATGATTAATATTTTTTAGAGCACAAAAATATGTCATAATAAGAAGGGTAATGTGTAATTAATTAATATTTTATATTTTAATTCTTTAAAAAAATTTCTCAGTCATTGATATTCAGTTACAATTTATCCCAACCACTTCGAACATTTTTTAGCAAAATTCTTTATTTGTACATATATACATACACCTTCCGTTTCGATTGTCCTGCAGTCTTCTTCAGAACCACTGTGGCTCTCAAGAAGACTGTAGGATAGTTGAAATGTGAGGTGTGTATATATATATGTACAAATAAAGAGTTTTGCTAAAAAGTGTTTGAAGTGGTTTGGATAAATTGTAGTTATAGGATATTACAGCAAAATAAGGAAAAGTGTGATTTTGGTGATATTTAGTTACTTATCTTTTTAATATTCATATTAAGTCCTTCATCTAAAAGTACTCTTCTTGCTCTTTCTCAACATTTTTATTTTATTTACTCTACAAAGATAGTATTTTCCAAATTCTATTCAACCTTTTATATATATATTGCTATGTAGAACTTTTTATTTAGTAATGTTTTTATTCTTTTATAACACAATATTCAGTTTTTCAAAAAACTATCGATAAATGTGTGTGGTTTTTAAATAGATTAGATCTGTTTGTTTTTTTTTACTTCTTTAGCTCTTGTAATGTTTTGTTTTTTTTATTTTTATGAATTATGTATTTTAAAAAAAAAAAACAATTTTGAAGCAAATAAAAAATTTTAAATAAATATTTCATCTTTTTTCTCTAATACATCTTTTATTAAATGAGTTCCTAAGACAATTTTTTATTTCAAAGAATTTTTTCATAAGTAATTGAATTTTGAAATATAACTGTGTGTACTTATTTGTGACTGCTTGTATAAATTTGTGTACTTGTAGATATGTGTAAATTACTGCATTAATTTCTGTGTATTTGCATTTTTTATATTTTAGAAGCAAAAAAGAAAACTGGTAGGAAAAGATCAAGAAGAGAATTTGAGGTATATTTAATTATTGGTTTTATTAATTTTTAAGTATTTACACATATTATATTCTCATTACTATGTATTTTTTTGATTTTCTCATGTCAGAAAAATAATTCAGAGCAAAATGCAGATTATGTCAGAATATGTTGATAAACTTTCCAGATGCATTGACCTGTGTGATATAAATTAATAATTAGATTTCATTTTACTAACATTGAATGAAATGATTAATCATTTCTTTATAAAATGTTTATACCTCTATGTTTATTGAATTTAGCATATTTTAATCATCTAAATGTATTTTAAAATTTATAAATGGAACTTAAGTTTTTTTTTTTTGTCCGCTATTATTTTATAACTGTGATAAGTGCGCTTATACACAACTATAGAGAAGCTTATTATTTTTACAAATTAATTACGGCTTAGCGCTTTCGAGAGCTTATGGCATTCTCATATTCATAGCAAGATAGTGTATTTCAAGAAATGAATATCTAAATATTATTATCACTTTTGATCATGATATTATATAGTTAATTTGAATATATTATGTCACTATTTCTCTTTTTTATTGAGTTTCTGATGGTAACCTCCAGGAACAACCACCTCAAAAGTCTGATTTAGAGTTAAATAAATAACTTGTAAAATCTGTTAGTAAGCTCTTTAATTGGGAATTATATTTTATTCTGTGCAAGTTGAATGAAGGAATTAATCATTTATTTATTATTCATTTAAGATTTGAAATACCAGACACTCTTATACTTGGAGTCTAATTGTAAATATAGGAGATTTGTTCAAATCCCGTATATTTACAATTAGGTTCCAGATATAAGACTGCCTGATATTTCAAATCTTACATATTAAGCTTGCATTCTGCTCATCCCTCTTCTATGTGTTTAAATGAATACTGTCCTATACATGAGGGGTCAGAATGACTTGAAATCAACATGGGCATGACAACAATATTGGCATCAGCATGGGATTTGGGAATTCTATCATCAGATTTTCAATTGTATGGGTGGCTGAAGAGTTGGAGGTTGGAGTAGGTTGAAGCCTGTCCATTAAAGTGTAAGGATTTGCTATCTTAATATAAACTGAGCACTGATTATATATGTTTATGGGAGATCGTAATCTGGCTCAAGTGATGAGTGCTGGTTTAGCACGAAATACATTTATTGGTGATTATTTATCTGTGTATGGTCATGTGTATCAGTAGTATGAGATAGTGAAGGGGCTTGAAAGTTTGTGTTCAAATCCCCTATATTTATTGTTCATTTGTTTTTTTTAAATTCAAAAATATAATATGTATTATTGTATTTGTTTTAATAGAATACTGTATACTTTGTTTATTTTTGAGTGATGATGTTGTTAGATGATTGTCTGCTATTCTATTGATAATAATTACAATTCTTTTATATATATAAACTTTTATAGTTTAGTTAATTTGTCACATTCCATATAAAATATTTTTGTAGAAAATATATTAAAGCTAAAAAAAAGAAGAATTACTAACAAATAATATATATATCTACCCTTAATCTATATAACATAAACAATTTGGTATCTATAAAGTAGAATGCTAATGCATCGAAAATATACTACATTTTTTTTTTTTTTTTTTATATAAAGATTAAATTGTACATGCTATTATAATGTTTTTTTTTTATGTTGCATATATATGTTATAGAACACTTCAATGTGATCATAGTGTACTGTTTAGATATAAATGTTAATTAGTAAACTAAGGAAATGATTTAAAGGAAGCATAGTTTAGTTATTTTTAATGAATATGGAAGAATTTCCAGAAATTGGACAGTGAATTTAATTGTGGAATCATTCTAATTAGCCATTCCTTATTGATTGTTATTATCATTCTTTTCAATCATTATCAAACCACTAGAGGATAAAGTTTGATCCACTTTCTCTAATTTCTAGCCTCTCTTTTCCAAAATTTTCCTTATTTTATTCATCCATTACACATGTAGTCTCTGTCTAGACTTTACAGTTTTTTGGGGGTCCAATTTAAAATGTCAACTATCCATCTCTTGTCTCTTTTTTTAACAATAAGATCAGCCAATTCTATTTCAGTTTCTAAATTCTTTCAGTGGCATTACTAATATCTATTTATTTCATTTTCGATCTCTTAATTGCTTTTCTGTTAAGAATCTTAGTCTCAGATCAATAAATAAGAACTAATAAAATATATCTATTAAAAACTTTCTTTCCCAAACACTCTTGCATATATGTCCTTTTAATATTATTTCTATCAAAAGTAATCCATCTGAGTTTAATTCTATAATTAATTTCATCCATTGTTTTGATCAATATTAGTAATCTGACCAAGTATTTGTAGTTATTAACTTTCCCTAATTCGTGATTGTCAATTATTTTTTTGGGAGAAAATCTATTGAACCTTACTTAAGCTTTTTTAGCATTATCTTCATTGATACTTTTTTTTATTTTCATCCAATAACTCTTGCAACATTTGCTGAAGTTCTGAAACATTATTTGCAAAAATAATTATATCACCTACAAAATTTACATGACTTAAATAATTTCCATTTATCTTTACTCCTTGAGTTTTCTATTTCAATCTACAAAATCCTTCTTGTAAAACTACAGTAAAAAGTTTTGGAAATATGGAATCCTCCTACTCATCCTTTTCAATGTTAATCTTCTAATAATAACTATGTAATTTAATCGTTATTGCATTTTGACAAATATTCTTCAAAATATGACAATATTCTGCATTTATATCTTTAATCAATAGAAATTTTTAAAGAAACACCTTTTCATAATTTATTAATTCAGATGATAATGGCAACTCATATTCATTTATCCTTTCTATATTTAAATGTGATATATAATGCTAAAACTACTTTTAAACCCAGTTTGTTCTTTTGGCTAATTAAAGTTCAAAATTTGTTATAGAAGATAGGTAATTATTTTGGTAAAAATTTTATATAGAACTGACAGAAGACTAAAATCTATAATTCTAATTTTCTTCATCTCTTTTCTTAAATGTCAATATTTTTACTGCCTTTTTTCAATTATATGGTATATCTTTTATTATTTAGACATTTAGTATATAATTTTGTCTATAATTTTTCTCCTTCACCTACTTCTTTTTAGATATTCATTATAATTCTATCCTTTACTAAATATTTTTCCTTCTTCATAGATTGAATTGCATGTTTCACTTCTTCATTTAAAATTCTGGCAATTAAGAATATATAGTAGTTGTAAAGGATACTTTTTTTTGTTTTTTATTGCTATATAATTCTTGATAGAACTCTTTTATATATTTCATGATATCATCTCTCTTTTTAGTTAATATTTCCATCTTATTGAAGAAATGTTTCCTTTCAATACCAAGATGTTGTTTTATAATTTTGAGTCTTTTTATTCTCTTATATCGCTTTTCTTACCAATTATATTTTTTTATAATGTTAATTTTTTTTTTTTTTTTGGACTATTTTACAGAATTCTAGACATTCAATTCTTAATAGATCATTTTTAAAAATTGTTATATTCTTTCTTTTCTTCATACATTTTATCTCACTAAAAAATTCATTGGTGAGTTGCCCCTTTTTTGTACTAGTTATTTTTCTTGCAGTTCTTAATAGTATATCAATTATTTTCTTATTGATTTTATTCAAATCTGAACATCTTCAAAATCTGTTAAAATTGCAAGTTCTAATTTAAATTCGTTGGAATGTCTGAAGATTAAGAATAACAACTATTAATATGTTTTTTCTTAATAATTTTCATCTCTAGTTTTGTATTAACTCTTATTTGATATCTCTTTAATCAGTGATCGTGTTGAATTTATTATAAGCATATTACAATTATGAAAATATGTGATTTTCTGTTAGTAAAAATATAATCCAGTTCTGTTATACCTTCATTTGGATGTATCCATATTCATTTCCATTAGCATTTTTCTCAAAGAAAGAATTCATAATATACAGTTTTACGGCAAACTTCTCAAGTTTGTGTCATCTCTCATTTCTATCATTATTATCACAACTTCCTTTAGCACAATCATCTTTCAATCATTTACCAATTATAATTTTAAAATGTTTGGTCTGATCATTTTGTACATCCATATCAAAATCTTCTATTTCCTCATCACAAAGAAAACTATTTGGGACATAAATTTGAAATTATCTGTATTTGGTATCTTCCATTAATTTAAATAATTAATTATGTCATTTTATCTGATATATCGGCTATCTCTACAATGTTATTTTTCCACTTTTTATTTTATAATGAATCTCACTCTTCTTGTGTCTCCAATATTTATGCATTTTATGCGTTGTTTTAATTTCACAAAGTCCGACAATATTCTTTTTAGTATTAGACATTTTTTCTAATTCATGCAATCTTTTTTCACTTGGAAGTCATCTGCACTTTCTAAGTCCCTAATAGCAGTGTAAGTCAGAACTTGGGATATTTTTAACATTCTCTACCTTCAGCCACCAGTCATTACTTTGACTGGTGACTTCACAGCCACTGGGAATAAGGGCCATAATTTAGTTTTTTTTCTGTCATGATTGTAAATATCTATTGAAAAAAAAGTTTATTCACATATATATTCATCCTGCAAGAAATTAAACTGATATTTCAGTTAAGAGTATTCAAGCAAAAGAGAAGCAAACTGATGTTGTTTTTTGATCTTAAATTCTAAGGTAAAAAGCCAATAATCTCCCTATATCCATTTATTTATTGCCTCAAATGGACAATATATATATATGTATAAATTATAAAAAAGAAAATATTAATTTATTACAGTTTGCTTACTGAGCATTTATCAACAAACAAAACATTAAATAAAAGCTATTCTGATCATTTAAATATAAACTTAGATTTATTAAGCCATTTGGTTAGTTATATGCATTTGCATATTTATTTGTATGTTTATGAAAAATAGAATGGAATTAAGAAAAAAAAAAATTGATAATATGAAAGAGGAATAAAACATTACCAGCATTCTTAAAACTTTCAGAATGCTCAAAAAAACAAATTCCATTTTATTAATTTTAAAAACCTTTCGAAATATTATATTTGTTTTTTTTAAGTAAACATCAAATTCTCCTGTTTAATTATTCATATTCTTACTCATATAAAATATTTGTAAAATATATACATTATTTTTTTAAAAAGTATATGTACAGTGAAAATGCAATGTTATGCAATATATATATATAGAGAGAGAGACAGATAGACAAACAACTTAAAATTACAAGCATATATTTTTCGTTTGTCAATGTAATTTTTGAAGTATTAATTAGATACAGTAACCAATATGTAACTTGAATTTATTTTCTTTATTTTAAAAGAATTATTATTACTGTTTCCTAAGGTTTTAAATTTTTTTTACAAACAGAATAGCATTTCTGAAATATGTCTTTCTATCAATTTTAAAACAAAATGATAACAACATTTAATTTCTTCTTTTAAAATAAAAATAGATTTGTTTATTTTAACAAAAAAAATTATTATATAGTTTTAAAAATCTTTAATAACAATATAAACTTTTGAAATATACATGTGGTCTAAATTCACACAATAATCCAAATGTACTTATATGTTTACACATATGTGAAAATGTAATCTCCCATTTACTTATCGAAATTGATTGCTTTTAAAATATGTGAATAGACAAAAAATTACTGTCTATATTAAAATATACATTTTTCAACTTATGAATACATTATAGAGATGTTAAGTTTAATGAATAAATTACATTACCATATATTTAAAAAAGTAAATCATTTGTAGTTTTGGTTTATCTAATAATTTCAAAATTAGGATAAAGCATTGGTTGACAATGTTAAATAACCAATGACCTATAAAAACACATCAATAATTTATATTATATATATTCTATTTAAATCTAATCCAAAATGGTACATTTTTCCAAATTTGTAATTGAAGAAAAAGGAGAACAATGAGATACAATACAATGCCCCACAAATTGTGTCATAAAATCTGTAATGGAAGAAAAATGAACAAGATATAAGACACTATTTATATGCCCTATCTCTGAACAACAAATCTATCAGTATCAAAACGAGAACATGAGAATTTACCTTATTAATGCACCAAGTCTTTGAGCATGGTAAATGTGTAATAATAAAAAATAAGATAAAATTTTAATATTTTTTATTAAAAATATAAACACAATGAATATTAATATCTATAATGAAATAAATTGATCATATGGATTGTTTACCTTTGTATATCCCAATGTATCATTTAAAAGTAAAATCTATAATAGTATTAATTGTACTATATCAAATCTATAATAATGTATATATGATAGCTAAAACTAATAGTGCTATACAAGTTAAGTAAACAAAATCCATAAAATGAGCGAAGGTTGAGCAAGTTCTATTAATAAAATAATTTAAAATGTGTATTGGAATAATCTTTAATATTTATGAATAATATCTGTGTACTAGATAAATATTAAACTGATAAGTTGCCAATATTGTTTACATAATATAAAATAATGCAATTGAAAATTATGGTAGATATATTAATAGTTTTAGTGGTATCCTTTCATTAATAACCCCTTTATTACAATATGGTAAGTTTATACTATATTCAAGAATGAATAGTTATTAAACTTAATTATAATGATTTATTAACTAGCTCTTATACCAATAGATGTTCATAAAAAATACATTTACTTCTGATCATTACTGAATTTTAGTGCAATAAAATTTATATTATTTGTTAATTAGATTTTGTACTTATATTTGCATTGACATTCTATATTATGAATACTGCATCGTGGATCTATTAATTTAATACGGCTATTGACTTGAATTTAACAATAATAATTTTATTCACAAAATTAATAATAAGACAAGTAATAAATATGCTATAGTAATTTCAATTTAATGTATTATAAAATATTACATCTGTTTAAATTATAAGATGGTGCAAGGCATTAGATAAACCAGAACAAAATATCCATTTATCTATTGTCTCCAATAGACAATATATAGAGAAACCATATAGAAGCAAATATTAATTTGTTACATTTATTTTACTGAGCATTGATCAACAAACAATACAAGTTATTAAGTAAAATTTATAATGATCATTTAAATATAATTTAAAGTTATTAAGATTTCTTTTGGTTAGTTATATATTTAGATATAATTATGTTTACCCTCACACACATATATATATATATATGACCTTTAAAAACTCCCAATAATCCTTCAATTAATGGATTATAAACAAATAATATAATCTTTTTCATCAAATTGTAAAATACTGATCAATGTCTGTACACAAAAGTTCCACTATCATTTAATTGCTTCCATGGAGAAAATTCACAAAGAGATTTCCTGAAATAATAATGTTTTAAAAAACAATTTGTTTCTTTTTAAAAAGTATCTACTTTATTTATCAAAATATTTTTTATGAACCATGGCAAAATTTCACACTAGTTAATGTTAATTAACAATGATTTATTTATTGTTTAAATAAATAATCAAGTTGTTATTTAGATTTCGAATTATTCCAATTGGAATTATAATCCTTAACAATACCAATTATTTTCATAGTTAGCAAAAAATATATAAATGCATAATGTATCAACTACAAAGCAAGTTAAAATTTTCCAGACTTCTTTTTTAGAACTTAAATTATTCCATTTATGCGGGATTCGAACTCAGACTTTCACACTTGCAGTGCCATTCTTATATTACTGACCCACTTGATCACATATTGAAAAAATAAATAATCACCAATATATGTATTTCGTGCTAAACCAGCACTCATCAGTTGGTCTAGATTATTATCTCCACATATATATACAGAGGTAGGTTGAAACCTGTTCATTAAAGTATGAGGATTGGCTATCTTAATATAAAGTTGAGCACTGATTGTATATATATGAAAGGATGGTAATCTGGACAAACCGATGTGTGCTGGTTTAGCAAGAAATGTGTATATTGATGACGTGTGTGATCAGGTGGGTCAGCACTATAATATGGCACTGAGAGTAGTGGGTCATGTGAAATTCTGACTTCGAATCCTGCATGTATCACATGTATAAATGCAGGTTTAAGTCTGTCCAATGTATTATTCCATTTAGTAAATTATTATTTTAAATCTTTGTTAAATTATTGATTAAATGTACTTACAATACGTATTAACATGGGTTTAAATAAGCATTTAAAAAAACTTATTTTACATAACATTCCTAAAACAAATTTTATTTTAGTTGTTATTTCAGATTATTATCTTTAATATTGTACAATCATTGATTTGACAATTAAATAATTTATAATATTCCTACAAAATTCTCACATATTTTATTTCATAAATTCGTTTTACAAATACCTTTGAATTGAATTATAATACTAAAATAAATAAATTCAATAGTTTTAAGCTTATAATTTTATATATTGATTGTTTTAACACACAGAAAATGCATGGACTTACATAGAATGTTAGCTTTACCTTTTTAGCCATATGTAATGGTTACAACACAATTATTTTAGAACTGTTTTAAATACAATGTTTATTGTGATTAATAAATTATTCTATTATGTATACATTTTTTATAATATAAATTTTATGTGTTTTTTCTCTTTATATATAAAAAAATTCAACTTTATTTTTCTAAAAAATAGTAACACAATCACATGTATTTTAGATACACATTGATCAACAAAATCTGTTCAGAGGACATTTTTTCTCTAGATTTTTTACAAATTTTTATTTTCTTAGGTAATACTATGAGAAACTTTTAAATTTACTTTTTGATTATGTTACCTGTCATCTGACCAATTGATAGTGGTGGGCTTATTTTGTTTAACAAAAAGCCGATAATATTTTTACAATTTTTTGCTACATTATTTTATTATGATGGTAAATATTAGGTATATTTAGATAAAAAAATGGAAAAAAATAATAGTGTGGATGTAGTGGGGAGATATGTGCAAAATCAACAAAAACATATTAGTATTTAGAAAAACTGATGGATGAAAATGTCAAATCATACTAAAAGATTGGGTGAATATCAGATCTTATTTAATAGGTCAATAAAGGAAATAATAATAAAAAAGTATATAAATGATTTTTTATGAGAAAAATAGATAGTCTAAAGAATGGGTTGAGAAATATTAAATTCTATAGAACTTTCTAGTGTGATGAGTGGAGATGATTCGGAATAAATATCATCAAATTATTTCAATATTTGAAGAAAGAATTTTGAATGAAAATGTAATATTCTAAAATAGTTATGGGTGAGTATTAGTCTATATTTAATAAAAAAGGAAAATTTATAATTATAAAAATCATATAATTTATGGTTATTAAAATAGAATTAAAGGTTGTTTTATCTTATAGAAATTCTAGAATGGTTTGGGTTGGAGTGGAGAGTGAATTTGGAATAGAAATATATAAAAATTTTAAATTTTAGAAAGTTTGGAATGAAAATTATTATTATTGGGATTTAGTCTTATTTAATAGTATAGAAAAAGGAAAATATAATAATTAATAAAATATATAATTTTTTGAGTTGTATTAAAAAATAGAGTATATTATAAATTATGGTTGAAATATTAAAATCTCTATAGAAATTTCTAGAATGGTTTGGGTGGGGTAAGAATGTGAGTGTTATTTTATAATTTTTTTGTTTTGTATTGATGGAGTTGTTTAGTTATAATTAAGAGATATGGAAAGATTAATCAGAGTTGTAAGTGTGGTTTTGGTTGTTTGAGTATTCTGGGGTTGGGGAGGTTGGGAGAAAATTTTTATATTTTTTGTTATTTTTGTTATTATATAAATTTTTTGTATTTTTTAAGTGATTGGTTGGAGTGATTTTTTTTAAGTTGATTGGTAGTTTTTAATAGTTTAATATGTGAATGGTTGAGGTTTTATTGTGTTGGATTGGATAGAGATAATATTTTCATATTTTTGTTGATATTTTGTTTTTAAATAATTATTTTGTTGTATTAATTATTATAATTTTTTGGTTTGTATGTGATTTAGAATATGGTAGATTGATATAATATATATATTTAAGTTAGATAGTGGTAAGTTTTTTGTTGTTTTTTAAATATTTGAAAAAGTGGGTTTGAGTTGTTTTGAATTATAGGTGGGGTGAGTGTGAGATTTAGTAGTATATGTAATATATACACATGTATGTATATATGTAAAATATGCAATTGATTTAACATATATTAATAAGGTGTATACCATTGTTTCACTGTAATTATTAAAGTAAAAATATTTTATTAAATATCCACTTTATATTTATTTTTTAATTGTTAACTTTATCTAACCTAAATAATATGACTTTCAACATATTTAAATAAGTCATTTATACTTACTTTTTATTTCTTATTTTTATCCAATCCAAATAATATAATTTTTTACATATGTAATTAAAATTTATTTACTTTCAACTTTTAGTTTAAATTCATGTTATAACATTTTTTTGTGATCTATCTATTATTATAAAGTGCTGAAAAATTTGAAATTATTCAAATGGAAGTCAATCTCCGATAATTCATTATTTCTTAAATATAAATTTCCATGCACTCACCCGCCAGTAAGAATTTAAAAAACTTAAGTGAATCACTTAGGTTTAGAGTGTACATTCTATATACACCAACTCTTACAGACCATGCTAAATCTATGTAACATCTAATCATCACTTTTTTAGTAGTATTATATTTTACATGTATAAAATGAATAAAGATTTTAAAAAATATAAATAGCAGTAAAAAACAAATATTTCTATAGTAAAATTAAATTTGAAGTTTGAGTTAAAACATAATGACAAACAAAAATTAAAAAATATACGTGTAAATAAAATAACAGATTCCTTAAACCTATTTGTTTATTCTTTCCATCAAAAGATATTTGTTCCATTTAAAAATTACTCAGGAAAATTTTATAAATGAATGCAAACACCACATACTTTTTGATGAAAGAAAAAGTTACTTTTTTCCCATTAAAAATACTCCCAAATGTTCTTTAATTTTATATTATGTAGATATTTTTATAATATTAACAGGAATTATTCCTTTAAAAAGTATATCTCATTTTTGCAACCAAACAATTTCAGTGTTTGATATAGTTGCTTAAATGATTGAACATGATCAACTTTTTTTGTGTGCTCCAATAATTGTAGCATACTTTGAATAATCTGAACTAAAAATACTAACAATATATTTTAGGAAGTTCTATTAACTAAATTAGGCTATCAGATTTACTATTATGAATTAAAAATCAAATTATAAAATTTCTTGATGAAACAAATATTATCAGTACATTTTCGGGTGACAAATATAAAATTTTAATTGTGTTTATAATTTTCCTTTCTATTAATCATCAAGATGTTATGAGAGAATGGAAACAATTTTTGTTACAACTACAAAATTCTACTTATACCATTATAATAATCATATTTACAAACTTTTATAAACATGATTAATGAAATTTCTCTTCCTGTAAAAGTTTCAAAAAAATATAAAAACTTTTATTTCACATCTTTTTTAAAAAGTTTTTTTTTATGGTGACTAAATTTTTACAAAATTTCTGTTATATTATAACTATATTTTATAATTACTATATATTATTAAATTACTATCATATAACCCCTTACTCTATAAAAATATTTATTAATAATAATCCATAATATAAAAACTTTTCTTTTATATCTTTTATAAATTGGTTTCTATATTAAACAATCATATAACATTTACAAATTTTTCCTATGTTCTATACTTATTACATTATTAATTAAATAAAAAAAAGTAAGATAAAATGCAAATATGACCAAAAATAAAACACAAGTTGAAATTTCTATTGCAATAGAGAATGCATGTGTTAAAAATGACATTACAACCCATAAACAAGTTATTTTTTATCACCACCATCATTATTAACAATTTCAACAATTATTCATTCACTGCAGGATGGAGGTCTCTCCAGATATAATCCAGTTTTTTTGATTCCTAGTCTCATTTGTCCACATCACACCAACAAACTTCATTATTTAATCTACCCTCCTCACATTTGTTTTTTCTGTGTCTTTTACAATTTATTTGAATCCAACTGTCCTTCTGTTATCTTCCCTTCTATCAAAGTGTCTAATTAGTTCTACTTATGTTTTTTTAATTCTTTCAATGAGTCAGTAATAGCTGTTTGCTCTTTTACTCATAATTTCATTTTTAATTGTCATAACTAATATACATATTTTCATACTTTCCTGACTTGTCTAAAATCATTCCATTGCTCTTCTGTTAAATGTCCAGATCTTAATTTCATAAGTAAAGATTAATAATATGCATTTATTAAAAATCTTTCTTTTCAAATCTTTAACCATATTTTTGTTTAATATTAAATAAATTCTACCAAAAACATTTCATCCGAGTTACATTTTATGATTGATTTTATTCATAATTGTTCCATCTGTATTAATAATTTGATCAAAACATTTGAACTTCTTAACATCTTCTAATTCATCATTATCATACTTTATTTTCTGTTTTTGAAAATATCCATTGAAGATTACATTAGTCATTTTAACATTTGTCTTTAGCCCTATTATTTTTAATTTCATCTGATAATTTTTGCAATACTTCCTGAAGTTGCAAATGCAATTACATTATTGACAGAATCTTGATGACTTAAACATACTTTATTTACTTTCAGTTTTTTAGCTACCTATGTTAATTTACAAAATACTTGTTCTAAAACTGCTGCAAAAATTATTGTAGATGTGGAGTTATCGGTCAACATCTTCTCAATGTTAGTATTCTTAATACAATTATGTAATTTAATCATGGCTGTTGTATTTGGATAAATACTCTGCAGAATATGACAATATCATGGGTTTCTATCATGATTTAACACTTTAATCATTGAAGAAATGCTTATAGAATCAAGTAACATACCAAAATCCAGAAAAACAAATAATAATGGCAACTCATATTCTTTGTTTTTTTCTATAACATCTCTTAAGACTTAAATGTGAACCACTATAATAAAACCATTTTTAAATACTGCTTGTTCTTTTGGTTGGTTAAAATCCAATGTTCACTGTAGATAAGTTGTAACTACTTTGACAAAAATTTCATATGAAAAGAAGACCCACAGATTTTCTAATAGCCTCTTTATCATCTATTTTTAATATATATTTAGAAGACATAAAATTATTATTTAGAGTTGGGAGGAGCAAATGTTGGAAATAGAATAAGAAAATGTATAAGGTTTGCAGGTGATTATGACTCTTATACATGATAATAAAAAGTGCCTTCAAAATATGTTGAATAAATTAGAAGAAAGATGTATGAAAATGAAATGAAAATTAATGGAAAGAAGACTAAGTGTTTAAAAGAAAATTAAGAAAAAGATTAATTAAATGATATGTGTGGAGCTTACAACTATACTGTTGTGAAATGGGAACACTGTAATAAATTCAGGATCAGATTGACAGCCTTTAAGATGTGATTATGGAGAAGGATATAAAATCAGTTGGATAAATGAAATAACAAATGGACACAAGTAAATGAAAAAGAAATTGAGAAAATTATAAATAGAAAAAAAAACTGGATTTGAACACATATTAAAAAGAATGTATAGTTTAGTGAAAGTTGTTTTGGAGGGAACGATGAGGGGAAACAAAAAAAAAAAAGAAAAACATTTGCATTGCTGGATAATATTATAGATGGAAAAAGTTATGTGGAATTTCAGAACTGGGCAATGAAAAGAATGAAATGGCAAAATAGATGAATTAGTGATGTGATATCTCTCTGGATTTGTTTTGGGATGGATTACCATTGATGATTGTCTATTTTTCATGCCAAAATTACTATTACATTTTTATCTTTTTCTTATACTACATTAGTATCATTTGATGATAAAAATATTCAATACTGTAATTTATATATTTCATTTTGTTGCATGTTTTTGTCATTTTAATATTTTTATTTTTCCAGATAATAATGTATAATCCAAGATAATTAATAATCATTAAGAAAATTATCGAAATATATTGTAAAAATTATAAAATTCATGTATAAAAAACAGGTTTTTTATTTATATAAAGAAGGCTGTGGAAAAAAGATTTTTAATATTAATTAGTTACTGTAATTAATAAAGATATGCAACATTTTAAATCAAGGCATAACTATTGCGATAGAGGACGCTATGCAACATGTTTAGACTGCTGGGAAATATTATAATTTTATTTAACGATATTACTGTTCGCAGCGTCTGTAAAAAAAGGATAATTGTGTTAAGATTTTTATAAGTTTGTACTTATACTTAATGCTCTACAGATTATTAATTGGATCTATTTAGGATAATTTAATTATGTGAGTTAATCTTATTGCTTTTATAGATAAATTAAAATTGTAAGATTAAACTAAATGTATATAAATAATAAGTTTTATTAACGTATACAGTTATATTTTAAACTTATATGACGCTAACTAAGATGTAGCAGCTTATTATCTAAATAGGACACTAAATGTCAGATTAATGCCTTGAATGTCAATAATCACACGGTATTCAATTTCTGCTGCTATTGGATTTTAGCGTTTGAAAAATTTGAAAGGTAATTGATTTGAGAAAAGAAATAAAGGTGAAAATGAAGATAAATTTTAAAAGTATGAAACGAAGAAGAAAAAATAAAAATAATTATTTTTTTGATTTTAAATTAGAAATTGCTATGTCCAAACTCCTCAAACACACTGAATCGGGGCTTCAAAAGAAGGAATCTGAACTAAATCATAAATCAATAAAAGGCCACCTGATCGTAGTTTAGTACAAATATTTAATACCTTACGCTTAAGTAAAAATTTAAGTGTAAATTTGATACAAAATTTAACGATACTAAACTTAATGTAATTAGATGTAATTTATATATCTCAATTTCGTTTGTCGGTGCGCTTTTGCAGAATAAAACCAAAATAATAAATTAATATAAGCATTATTATATACAATAAAAACATTTAAGTCCATATTTTAATAAAAATAGACGATATAACAAACATAAAAAAGAATAGTTGTTTCCTCGCTTACAATCCTCAGCAAATACTTGACCATTTATTCCTTCAGCCCACTAAAAGTAATGTTTACCTTAAAATATATATGAATAAGGTATGGATATAATAAACATCTATTAATAACAAATAACTTCCTACTTTTTTTTTAAGATTAGCAAATGTAGTCTCTTTACAATTTTTTTGTCTCCATACAAAGATTCAGTCGATAGAACTACAGATGATATTTTTTCGATGATAATATCTGTATGACAATTTATGAATTGCTGAAAGTATGATAGGAAATTTTTTGGATGTTTAAGAGGAGCATGTAATATTTCTTGAATAATATTTGAGACCTTTTTTCTTTTTAAATAGTACTGTATTATATTTCTATACAATTCTGCTTATTAGCACATTTTGTTGACTGATATATACATATATATTGCAACGGAAACATTGACGATCGAAAGCATATTTTCCCTCTTATTTATATATATAAACAAATTGTTGAAACATATTATTAAAAATAAGTGTAAATTATATTTCAAGAAATAACGATGACAGCTGATATTATTATCTTGGCAGTCTCACATTGTAGCTTTTTCAGCTACAATTCATTTATTGTTACTTTATCATTTTGCTATGTTCTCATGCATATGACTACATTATATATTTTTATCTATAAAATAGTAATTAATTATTATCGCTGATATATTTTATTTTGAAAATAAGTGCATATTAATTTATTAAAAATAAAAAAGTTTCTTTATTAAATCTTAATTCATGCCAAAATGATAATCAATTCTTAATAGTTGTGGAAATGCTTTCTCTTAATTTTACCTCCTAAATCACTATTTTCCTGGATCACTATTTTCCACGAATATGTGTATTCTATTTGCAATAAGTTTTCACCTTAATTTTCTGGTCTAAATAGATTATTAATCATGATCTTACATTGTTCTGTCAAAAGATATGTCTTTTTTTTGTCATGAGGATACGTTTAATTTTTTTCTCCACTAAATATAATCTCAAAAGCTTTTATTTATGAAAAATAATGTTTACATGCTTATAAAAGACAGGAAAAATTATGTTTTACACATCTTCAACAGTCTGGGACCATTTGTATATTGATTATCTTCTGATAAATAATAATAAACTAATGTATTTTACCATTCACCTATCATCATTGATGTAAATTGAATCTATTATTCATCCTTTGCTTAGCTACTACTGATTCAATGGATCCGATACATCAATTAACTTCCACGTTTCATTATACAAAAATTTTGATGCAATGATAAAATCTCTGTTTTTTACTTTCCTAATAGTGTTCATGAAAAGACTGACTGGATCAGGGACAGGCACTGTGAACAATAGCCTACATCTAACATTCCATATAGCATGTACAATAAAGATGGAAAGTCTAATAATAGGAAACTGTTTAGTTTGTAAGGCTTCCCTTATAGACATGCTTTTATAGTAGTTCACCTTTAAGTTTTGGTATATGGTTAAATTTATTTTATTGAGTCCAGGGCATGAGTAGATTATATGGTTGAATGACTCTTCTTGCCTTTTACATATTTGATAAAAAGGGTCAATCTTATTGTAAAATATTTTGAAATGAAGGAATTTATTTGTGGGCATGGCTTCTAAGTTTATTTTAATAATGAGATTAAGGTACTTAGGCTCAAGAGTGAGAAATTTAAAAATTGTTGTTTACATATTTCTCTAGTTATATTTTTATAATATGAAGCTTGATTTGTAATTATTGCTTATTAGACAGTTGTATTTGGAATAAAATTACAATACAGGATGAAAAAAATCAAAATTTATTATTTAATATAAAAATAAACTAATCACAGCATGATTAATAATGTAATATCTCTATCGAATTTTCATTTTCTATCCTTAATCTAATGACTATAAGATTGCTTTTCGTATTGGATGATTCAGAAAGGAATAGTTTACTATTAATCCTTGTAATAAAGTTAGCTAATCAAAAAAAAATCTTTCTACTGTATTTATAATTTACCTAAATGTTTTTTTTATCTATTTTTATATTGAATATAAAAGTAAAATAAAGTTTGATATAGATATTGGTCACTCAGAAAAAATAATGCCAGTAAAAATGACTAGCAGACTGAATAGGAAAAATATATTATTTATTTTCAAAAAGAATATATGTCAATGATGGACAGTCATAGTTAGCATATTCAGTATCTTGATTCAGATAATGTATCTTCTAAGAATGTTGTATGCTTGACCAATCTAAATTCAATAGCACTATGGAATATTCAAAGTTATACTTGCAGATAGCATCTGATATTTTATTATCTATGCTTGATGGGTGAGAGATTTAGAGATTCATTTGGCTGAAAAAGTATCTAGATTTCTTGTGTCCATTTCAACCTAAAATATCTTTTAGCCAGACAACATTCTAGTTATTGTCTGTAAATATGTGACTCAAAATTATTCCAGTGCTTAATCATCTTTTTGAGTATTATCATCAAAAAGATGTTTTCCTCAATTGTTTCCAAAACACTTATATATACATACCATTCTCAAAAAAGAACAT
Organism: Epiperipatus broadwayi; assembly: GCA_028023455.1. NCBI lineage: Eukaryota > Metazoa > Onychophora > Udeonychophora > Euonychophora > Peripatidae > Epiperipatus > Epiperipatus broadwayi. The sequence continues at coordinate 25,495,596 of JAQFVV010006197.1, forward strand.
TAAGTCACTTTCTTTTAACTATTATTCTTTGTATTATCTCTTTTATACAAAAAGCTAATTAGATGGTAAAACAGTATGATTTTCAAAACAATTGGTCTATCGATGGTAATTATTTTTATATATGAAGCGTTTGAAAAAATTTAAATTCTTGGCAATCTTTGTTTTTCATTTATGGGACTAATCCAGAAATGTGGACTCCAGGAGTTATTTTAGATATTTCAATAATTTTTTATTTAATATGTTATATATTTTAATGTATACGTTTACCTGTCAAACTTACTAAATGAGTATCTTAGTTTTTTTTTAACTCTTCTCTTCACATTAAAGTAATTAGATAAATAATACTTTTTCTGTAATTATTGCTGTGAATTAAGGCTCTATCTTTTTTTTATTTTTATCAACAACAATGACATGAACATTTGTATAAAATCCAAATGTTCATCTCATTGCTGTTGCCAAAGCATTCATAATTTTGCTGTAACACAGTCAAACTTTTTTTAAGCACCATCATTTTATTCTCAATGTTACCAAAAAAAAGCAAAACTTTCTCAGTCTTAATTTTTGATACACTTGTACTCCAAAATCATTTAAAGTATTTGTGTTGGATATGTCCTTTTCCTGGAATCTTTCTTGGCATGTATATTGAAGCAAATGGATCTGTAGGCCAGATCCATGCTTCACATTTTTCTAGATTGCTAGACTAGGATCAAACCAGATTCACGCATGTTATGATGTTTGTAAGGCTTTCCATCTGCCATTTTATATACATTTAAATTTTACGCCAGTAAATAAGTGATTAAAGTATTAATTAAAACATGTTTATTATAAATATTGGAGGGGCCCAGATAGATATATACGTAAATACATATATATATATAGAATTACAGACAGAAACTTTTATAAAAATCAAAAAAATAAATTTTAATATGTTATTTTTTTTAAGTATTTTATTCTGGAAATTTGCTTTTGTGATAAACCCTTTCTAACATTCTGTAGCGAAAGAAAATCCATTAACAAAATTGTAGTGGATTTTCAAATTAAAGTTAAATTAAAATGGAAAAGATATTTGAAATAATAAATTCCTCAAATCTACATTTAATTAAAAATAGAAACAATAAAATCATTGGGTTTATTGGAGAGTGGATCTCAGGAACACAATGCAAATCTACTTTAGGTTGATAATTGTGGTCATCAGAATTCCAATATAGTCAGTTAACTTGGAGCATATGAAAAAGGGAATTTCCCAAAAATAGTCAAAAAGGGTATAAATATCCCAAGAGAACAATAGAGGTCAGCCAGTCATAGATTTGTCAGCGATTGCCTGGCAAACCTATGCCAGTTAACTTGACCACCTCCCCACTGTCCTAAATAAGATCGCCATAATACCATAACCTGGAGAAACCTCACCAAAATGAACTGTTGAAATCTCTTATTCAAATACATAGCTATCTATACCTGTACAGAAATTTGTATTTCATCTTGGGATCAAAACTTGCACAAGGACTCAGAATAAATTAGGTAATACGTTCCAATTTATTATTTCTAACTGCCTAATTCTTTTAAAAACTCGAGTGACCTAGTAATGTAAATCCTGTTAATGTTAATGTCTTCTAAAATGTAATCCCCATAATGTAATCTAAATGTTTAACTTAATATTCTGTAAATTATACTTGCTATTACTTAAATCTAATGTCTTTGCTCTCATTCTATCCATCTAAAAGTTATGCCTTTTAATACTAAACTTTCTTTTAATGCAGTTTAGAAAACAATATTATTTAAATGAAATGAATATATGTCAATTGTTCCATCATGACAAAAGCTTTATCTAAATAAATATTTTGCTACCTATTTCTCTACCAACTTTTGTTGGTAAATAAAAATGAATAATTCTCTAGCTCTGAAAGATTAATACTTGGAGCAAACTTTGTTTTGTCGAGATGAAACCATTTTATATTATGTGTTTTTAAAAATATTTATACGTACATGGTTTAGTTGTGGAAAGATGTTAGATTCAGTATGAGAGTATATTTAGTTACCTTATTTCATTTTTAAAGAGTGAAAGGGGGGGATTTAAAAATATATTTTTAATTAAATAATAAAGAGAGTAATAGAATGGTAATTGAAATATTAGTGGGATTTTGTGTTGAAGAGAGATCATAAAAATATTTGTAATAATAATTAATATTTATTTTATTCTTGTTGGTCTGATCTTGATCAATCTGTATGCATTTATGTAATCTTTATAGCTCAGCACAAATATATTTTTAAATGCTCAAATATATTCTCCAGTACTTGTATTTTGCCTTGCTGGTATTTTTCTTAATTACTTGTCTTCTGTTCTGTGTGATTTCTAGATCATAACTAGTCCACATGATGACTTCACTGGCCATAAATTTCCTTATCAGAATATGAAAGCTAAAATCGGGAAGACCCGAGGTAAGTGGAGCCTTGGTGATTCCCATAAATTTACCTCAAATATTTTAGGTTTGCCAATGACGCAGACAATTGTTTCTCTATTTCTTGGTGTCATGGGAATGGGGGCAGGTAAATTGAGTCTATGCTAGTAATGTAATATCAAATGCTGAGGTTTATTCACAACAGCAATAATAAGGAATTAGTAACAACAACAATAATTAATTAGTAAGAAAAATAATGAATTAGTAACAACACCAATAATAGTGAATTAGTAACAACAATAATAATGAATTAGTAAACACACCAATAATAATTAATAAGTAATACAAAAATAATGAATTAGTAACAATAATAATAATTAGTAACAACAACAATAATAATTAATTAGTAACAACAACAATAATAATAATTAGTGACAACAACAATAATGGCTTACTAACATTACTAATAATTAGCAATAACAAAATAACTACTAACAACAATAATAATTTATTAGTAACAACAACAATAATAATTTGTAACAGTAATCATTAATTAGTAACAATTATAATTAATTAGTATTAACAATAATAAATGATTAGTAACAACAACAATTATAAAGATTAATAACAACAACAATAGTAATGAATTAATAAACACACCAATAATAATGACTTACTGACATTATTGATAATTAATTAGTAATAGCAAAAATAATAATTACTAACAATAACTAATAATTAAGTAGTAACAACAGCAACAATAATAAAATAGTAACAATAATAATTAATATGTAACAACAAAAACAACAATAATAAAGAATTAGTAATAACAATAATAATTAGTAACAACAACAATAATAATAAATTAGTAACAACAACAATAATAATGAATTAGTAACGACCAATAATAATGACTTACTAACATTATTAATAATTAAGGAGTAATAATAATAATAATTACTAACAACAACAATAATAATGAATTAGTAACAACACCAATAATGAATTAGTAACAACACCAATAATAATTAGTAACAACAGCAATAATAATGAATTAATAACAACAATAATTAATTAGTAACAACACCAATAATAATGACTTACCAACATTATTAATAATTAATTAGTAATAACAACAATAATTCTTAACAACAATAATAATTAATTAGTAACAGTAATAATACTTAGTAACAACAACAATAATAATTAGTAACAATAATGAATTAGTAACAACACTCGTAATTAATTAATAACAACAACAATAATAAGGAATTAGTAACAACAACAATAATTAATTAGTAATAACAATTATAATGAATTAGTAACAACACCAATAATAATGACTTACCAACATTATTAATAATTAGTAATAACAATAATAAATAATTAGTAACAACAACAATAATAATGACTTACCAACATTATTAATAATTAGTAATAACAACAATAATATTTACTAACAGCAATAATAAAAATTAATTAGTAACAACACCAATAATAATGACTTACTAACATTAATAATTAATTAGTAATAACAATAATAATTACTAACAACAAAAATAATTAATTAGTAACAAAAACAAAATTAATTAGTAACAACAAGAATAATAATTGATTTGTAACAACAAGCTTAATAAGTGATTAGTAACAATAATAATTAGTAACAACAACAATAATTATGAGATAGTAACCACACCAAAAATAATGCCTTACTAACATTATGATAAATTAGTATTAACAACAATAATTGTTACTAAGAACACTAATAATTAATAATAACAACAACAATAATAATTTGTAACAACAATACTTAATTAGTAACAGCAATAATAATTAGTAACAACACCAATAATAATTGCATATTAACAAAAACAACAATAATTAATTAGTAACAACAATAATAATGTCTTACTAACATTATTAATAATTAATTAGTAAAAACAAAAAATAATTTTTAACAACAATAATTAATTAGGAACAGCAATAATAATTAGTAACACAACAATAATTACTAATAAAACAATAATTATTAATTCGCAACAACAACAATAATATTTAATTAGTAACAACACCAATAATGACTTACCAACATTATTAATAATTAATTAGTAATAACAACAACAATAATTTTTAACAACAATAACAATTAATTTGTAACAGCAGTAATAATGAGTAATGACAACAATAATAATTAGTAACAACAACAATAATACTGAATTAATAACAACAACAATAAAAATGAATTAGTAAACACACCAATAATTAATTAGTAACACAAAAATAATGAATTAGTAACAACAACAATAATAATTAATTAGTAACAACAACTATAATAATTAATTAGTAACAACAACAATAATAATTAGTGACAACAACAATAATGACTTACTAACATTATTAATAATTAGTAATAACAAAATAACTACTAACAACAACAATAATAATTTATTAGTAACAACAACAATAATAATTTGTAACAGTAATCATTAATTAGTAACAATTATAATTAGTATCAACAACAATAATAAATGATTAGTAACAACAATAATAATGATTAATAACAACAATAATAATGAATTAATAAACACTCCAATAATAATGATTTACTAACATTATTGATAATTAATTAGTAATAGCAAATATAATAATTACTAACAATAATAATTAAGTAGTAACAACAATAATAAAATAGTAACAACAATAATAATTAATTTGTAACAACAAAAACAACAATAATAATGAATTAGTAACAACACAATAATAATTAATTAGTAACAACAACAATAATAAATTACTAACAACAACATTAATAATGAATTAGTAACAACACAAATAATAATGACTTACTAACATTATTAATAATTAAGTAGTAATAACAATAATAATTACTAACAACAATAATAATGAATTAGTAACAACACCAATAATAATGACTTACCAACATTATTAATAATTAGTAATAATTTTAACAACAACAATGATAAATTAGTAACAGCAATAATAATTAGTAACAACAATAATAATGAATTAGTATCAATAATAATAATAATGAGTTAGGAACAACAACAATAATTAATTAGTAAGAACAACAATTATAATGAGTTAGTAACAACACCAATAATAATGACTTACCAACATTAATAATTAGTAATAAGAATAATAATTACTAACAGCAATAATAAAAATTAATTAGTAACAACAACAATAATAATTACTAACAACAACAATGATAATTAATTAATAGCAATAATAATGAATTAGTAACAACAC